>JAOPHQ010003753.1:57500-125000 GCA_030340625.1 Merluccius polli
CTATAGAGATCTAAACGCGTTAGTAGGCATAGATGATATGTAATCGTCATTTACATTTAGTCTTTGAGTAATTGAGGCTCTCTGACGCGGGGCGCCGACAAAGTGACAGAGACGGCTACAGACACGCTGGGTTTACGACGACGCCACAATGCTACAACAAAAGCCACATGTGTGCATTAACGCTGAACATATGTGTCCACATTGACATGCACATAATGTGAGATATGCATATATATATGTATGAAAACATTTTCAAAAAAAAAAAAAAGGCTGGGAATTGAAGCAGCCAAGGTATATGCCCTTGCCCGTCATTACTATGGTAAAACATGTAAATAACCTTAGCGACGCGCCGGCTTTGATGTCCTCCGTTTTAAGTAAACACTCGTCTTAGCGAGAAGTCGATCGGCGCGTCTTCACCTCTTTAGAGGCCCATAAGCGCTGTGGGGCCCGCGCACCGCGTAGGTATTTTTCTTCATTTGAAACATTGATCCAAAGCCTTGCACTAACATCTGTCTCTCTCTTCCTCTCTCCCGCTCTCAGGGTTTCAGTCAACCTATGTCTCTCTCTTCCTCCTCTCCCGCTTTCACATTTCAGTCAAACCTATGTCTTCCTCTTCCTCTCCGCGCTCTCAGATGTCATCAGTCAACGGCTGCGGAGCCATTAATGAACGAGGCATGTCTGACAAGAGAGACAGGAAGAGGTGTGGAAGAGAGTGATGGAAAGATGGAGCAAAGAGGAAAAGAAGCGAGGCACCAAAGACTGAGTAACAGTGCCAGAGAGAGAGAGAGAGAGAGGATGTGTGTCCTAATTACGTTTTCATCCATGTCAATTCATCGGGGCCTTGTTAGGGAAACGTAAACAGACAATGCCGCTTCATTCCTGGGGAAAAAAAAAATACTGGCAGCTGCTACTACAGGATATCTATTAATTGATTTCGGCGACACATCTTTGTTTTGCGAACATCCTTGCTGTCTGTGGCGAATTCCCTGCCGCACACCGCCACACTACCCCGCGTGACAGGTGTGCACAGTAGTTAGTTACCGTTGGCATCATTGTGGCAAATGCTCACAAAAGCTGAAAGGAGAGACGGTTTTGTTTTTTTTTAAAGCGGGAGTAAGCTTATTGCGGTTTGCCAAGCGGCTCTGAAAACGTCGGCATCTGGGGCCTCCATTGAAGGCCCACAGAGTTAGATAATGGGCTGGAAACATAGATTGGCTCAGACGCGGCAGCTAATCGCCTGAATTCATCTAGAAAGGAAACAGAAAAAAAAAAAATCACAAAGTGTCTCCAATGCTTCTCCGGCTCGCTGATTGAATCACGGGTCAAAGCTTGGCGCCACACACACACACACACACACACACACACACACACGGTTTGGAGCATATAAGCTTGAGTGTTTCAAAAGACATGTAGAATTGTGTATACGTTATACATCCATGTATTAATACTACTTGGTACATAATGTTACATTATTGTCCTACATATCTAAACATGTCAACCTACTGTGTCAGTTTCAGGATTTATGATTTCGTAATTTAACGAAATCGGTAGCGTTACTGATTAGTAAATAGGTCGCTTTAGTGCTTTTCAACACCTGGCTTTCATTTCTTGCGGTTGGTCATAACCTTTAGCTCCTGGAAATGAACTGTGGTCGTTGTTAAAGGAGTGGCCGATGGATTGAATTAAGGAAGCAATTGGTTGTAAAAGGAGAAACTAGAAAAACAGATCACTGCTGGTCAATAGTCATCAGGACCTCCGGTGTCCATAGCGCAGTATTGATCAGAGGAAGGTCAATCATACAGTCCACTGGGAAACCTGCAAGCGATTGGTACAGCTCATGCATGATTAGTGATCATAATGGGTCATGTAGGCTTCAGGTACAACCGGTGTGAAAACATAACGGCGTACACAGTGGTAATGTTGTGCTAATGTAAGACCCGGACCCGGCCGGATTAGACGGTGTCTCACGTAGGACAACTGGGCCTACCGAACGCGGGTCCTATCCTCTGCAGGCGCTTTATGGGTCTGCTACTTTTATGTACCGGGGCACAAGTAAATCGAACTTTGTGACCGTGACGCTAACACACATTGACCACGGACCCTTTTCACAGAGCAGTCATAGCAGGGTAAACATTGACCATCGGTAGGTCGGTGTTTCATTTTACGTGTGTCTGAGCATCGGCGGCGGTGCGTCGTCTTCACCGGTTTAGTCTACTACCCGAGCCCTAGTGTATAAAAAAGGAGCAGAGTAATCATTAGTGTCACAGGCGACAACTGTTGTCTCTGCGATGACGCCTCTGTGAAAACAATCTATTTCTGTCCACGCAAATACGCTACTCCCACTCTTCGTATGCTTTACTACCCTTGAAACCGCGTTCCGGTATGCATGGACAGACAGACCAAGCCACCACCACGTCGTAGAGTTAACGTACAAAGAGAGTAAATGGACATTTCGCTTTCCCCCCCCCCCCACTATTGCCGGTATTCCCCCACCAGTCATTGTCCTTGAACCTGTGCACCACTTTAGCCAACACTTTATCCAGGGGGCCAGGCGGTGAGCGAGGGGCGAGAGAGATTATCGCCTAGTGCTTTGAAGAGCTGCAAGTAAAGAGGACAAAAGGAGAGCTCCCTGCCCAGCAAGCCGTCATGACACAAATACTAATGCAGCCGAAATTAAAGGCACACTATTCAGAACACACCTTGACTCAGAGTGAGCCATCCATCGCCACGACGGCTAACGTGATTAGAGTTAAGCTAAGGGCGAAAGGACATTCGGTAAAACTGTCTCGCGAAAAGAAGCACACAGGGGGTTGCAGAATAGCCATTAGTAATCGGCAAAATCCACAGCTATAGAATGAGGTTGATTCAAAGTTTGTGTTAATTGCAAGTCTGGTTTTTAATTGGAATTGCCCCGGTTGGTGAAAGGACCGCCGGCCTTAAAGCTTGGCACTCTGCCGCTAGAGCTGGCTTTCATGAGTTCATGGACTTACGAGCGACCCTTCGGTCGACCCCGTGCTTTTTGGGGGATACAAGTTTCACTCGTTGAGATCAGAGATCAGATGAGGTCATTTCTGGATGAATCACATTAGGTCTAAACATCGAGTTTTGAGGTTAAAGCCCGTCTCCAATATTATGATTTTGTGTAAATGCCTTATGGCAACTGCCGTTATCTCCTCTCTATGTGGCCCTCAAGTGTGTGTGAGACACGCCCCGTAACTGGACAATATCCCTCAACATTTGAATAAGAATGTGTGTAGAGTGAGAACCGGTGTTGGATACAATAATGCTATTACACATTACAACCAGAAAGTTATTACAGTGTATGGCTTATTTGTTCCAAACAGGGATCTCAAGGAGAGAAACATTAAGAGTGGGGACTCGCCCTTGCACCTCCAGTTTCCATTGACAAACCCCGGTGGCGGTGATAGCTGTGGGGAGTGGGTAAGAGGCTCTTAGTGGCGCCGAATAGTCCCTATAACGTGGCTTTTGCAGCCGCTAGTTGGCAAAACTCATAGCACTTACACAAAAATGTTTACAAGGACAGATTTGTTGTGTTAAAGGCTGAGAGAACAATCGCCAGGAGAGACTCAAAAAACGCAGTCCAAGGCCCAAATAAAGTTGTGACAATTGAAAAGAAATGTTTTCATCGGAGCGGGTGCGGGGGCGTTAGTAGACAGCAGAAACCCTGCAAATCCAGACCTAAATAGGACTTTAAAGTAGCATTAATTCACGTCCTGACCACTCGAAGTCACGACGCTACGCTACAAGCACTGCGCTACACACTGTATATGGGCATTGGTGCACAACACCTTTGATAAGGACAAATACATCAACTATATAAAGCCACACTTTATTGGTAGACTATAAATATAGGACAGAAATGATGAGTAATGGGATTTTACCAAAAACGTGACGCTGAACAGCCGAACAACGACCAAGAGAGAAAAATACAATGGCATTTGAGACGTCAATAGGAACTTTAACGACAGAGCGTGCAGTTATCCGAACCAACAAGATGTATGATCGAGTTCATCGCTGCTTAAATCCTGTATCCTCTATGGGGCGATGGCAGTAAACCACGTTTCCCCTGGTATTTCCTCCGGCGGGTGGAGGTTGTGCAGCATTCGCCCATTAAGGTTTTTAGCTGCACAGCTCTAATGAGATCCAACTTGAAATATGTCTCCTCCTTGTGAAGCATTAGTTCTCCTGATAATTATTAGGATACTCTCTCTCTTACACCATGGTTAATATGCGAGCCTAATGCAATCGCTGTCGGCCTATTTAAGGTGCTGTAGGTAAGATCTAATGATCTAACGGCTATCATGTGAGTGTCATGTGTTAAAAATGCCGATATTAGTGGCTGGAATGTGAGAATAACTGTTTTTTCTTTTAGACCACTCCTGCCTAATTTCTGGCCAATCAGGGCATCCCTTCTCTCCTCTAATTGGTTTGAGGAATCCATCTTGCCTGTCAATCACACATGCTGCCTGTCAATCACATGTGTGCACACAGCGTTGTCATGTCTCCACCACAGGAGCGCGAATGCAACACTTCTCACCGAGAAACTTATGGAGGGAGGGGAGCGTCGTTTTCGGGTGTTTATTTCCAAAACCTTGCTCTCGTCTGCTCTCGCTTCTTTCCAACTCTCAAATCTCGCCTCCAGCAGCCTCTATATCCTGTTTTATTCGGTTATTATAATGCACAGTTTTGTTTATTTTTAAACCCACCATCGGTTGACTGAGAGTCGACTCAGAATGATGATTTGACTATTCACATTTTAGCGGACGGCGTAAGCACTTCCCCTCCCAAGTGACACGTTCGGTTTTGGTGTAGTTCAAAACAGTTCTGCTTCAGTATAAGATTAAGGACGGTTCATTGTAGGTATGAAGTTTGAAATGGTCAAGTTTAGGGGCGTTTAGTTTAGGTATACAGTTAGGGGTGTACGACTATCTATGGTCAAGTTCAGGTATTTGGTTACAGATGGTTTAGGTATCAGGTTAGAGACGGTTAAGTTTAGGCATTAGGTTAGAGAGTTTAGTTGTTAGACTAGAGATGGTCAGGTTTAGTCATTGATTAGAGAGTTAGGTTTAGGTTAGAGATGGTTAGTTTAGGTATTAGGTTAGAGACGGTTAAGTTTAGGCATTAGGTTAGAGAGTTTAGTTGTTAGACTAGAGATGGTCAGGTTTAGTCATTGATTAGAGAGTTAGGTTTAGGTTAGAGATGGTATTATTGGGTTAACATGGGGTCAAGGTGAGGTGTTAGGGTCAGAAGGGTATAAGGTGCTACACACATGGTATACAGAAATAGAAGACTAGACAAATAAATAATAAAACCAAATGAGCTCACTTGTACGGTAGACTGGCGTAGATCAACTCTGTTCTGTGATGTCCTCATGCTCTTAGTGAATCGCTCGCTCCGTCAATCTGGAGAAGGGTTTCCCTCTCCTGGGGGAGGCGCTGGTCGGTCGGGCCGACGCCACCAGGACCTGCAGAAGACCCACCGTCACGTCTGAAAGTCAACGCATTTGCACACGGGACACTTATTTTCTCCGCGTTCTCAGGGATATGTAAATGTACACATTTTATTTTTTTTACGAGCTTTGCTGCCGCCGCTCGTGTCAAACGTCAGTATCTTACCCTTTCCACGTGTGTTAGACCGACGGTACCGCTGGTCCATCCACATCCAGCTCCTAGCGTCAGTCCTGTGTAATAAAGATACCAACTGTTCATGTGAAGGGTTGAAGTAGTTTTAAAAATCCTCTTAATGATAACCACTCACCGTTATGAAGGGCAGCATGAGCCACGTCTGGTGAGATGGTTCTGGGAAACCAGCCTCAGCGCAAATCCATTAATGGTGCATTAATATATTTTAGTATATCCGTCAAGTGTGTCATGTGATCCCCTTAGAAAGTGGTGAACTGTACTTGCCTTTGTTGTATAAATCTTGGAATGGACTCTTTGTATAAAATTAAGAAATTCGTCAAAATTCGTCAAAATACTTTCTTGACATGCTAACATAAGCTGTTAGTTGTAATTATATAAGTATGCCTCGAATATGTACATCAGCAACAACTCCTGATGCTGCAGATATTTATTTTTAACTAAATAGACTGGTTTGGTTTTGTTTGTCTGTAGGATTGAGGTGACTCTGTATGAGCTCTAGTTTTTTGTTCTGTTGTTTAATCCTTGAAAACTTATTGTAGTAAATAACAACAATTTAAATAAAAAAATTAAAAAAAATAGCAGAGTCCTCCAATGTGGGGGGGGGGGGGGGGGGGGGGGGGGTGGATGGCAGGTAAAAAAATAAATTCGTCAAAAATGTAAATTCATCGTACCAAAAAGCAGCTGAATTTGCCAGTAAAGATGTTAATGGTTGGCAAACTTAATTCTACAAAACACAGCATATGTGTTTACCCATACTCAACTACAAATTCACGTTCACACTTCACTGCTGCGTTTCAATCTGTGCACAGTACAGCGCCGTCTGCCAAACTGAAAGCAGCGCTTGTAAAAGGTGCATTGGAGCAAACTGGTTCGGTCAGTTGACAGTGGCCCGTACAAAAGGACCCCGCCGGAGGCAAATCAAATACAGCATTGCACAGAATTACACCGCATTGCACAGAAAAGAAAAACCACATTGCACATAAATTACAGAACTCAACATCAAGGGGCGGCCAAACTGCAAGCAGCAGTAAACAGCAACTTCAATTGTGTTGAAAGAAGAAAAAAAAAAAAAGGAAAGACTAGATAACAACATGGAAGTGTTACATAGTAGTGGGTGTGCGAGTGCATGTGTTAAACTGTATGCACAGCGTCTAATCAATAACTAAAATCATGCCATGTTGGCATGATTTTAGTTAACTCCACAATTCAACATTAAATGGTTGTACAGTCTTTTCACCTGTTTTCAGCCATGACTTTCTGACGTGTGTAATAATGTGTTTAGAAACAAATCTCCACATGGTCTTTAACACGGCCGGCCGTTCATCTGGAGACCTTCAGCTGTCCCAGCAGGTAGTCGTTGTTGTTGATGTTTATCAACCGGGGGGGTCAAGCAGGCGAGTCAGTCATCCCATCGAACCCCCGGCTAAGACGAAAACGTATCACCGCACTTAAAACTCAAGCTGCAATCAGTGGCCTACTGCCATCATGTTGACCCAACAGCTATAAAAACGCATGTATTTAAAGGGGGAAAGAAAGGGGAAACCGAACCGCATGCGTCTCTTGTGTGTGTTCAAGGAGACGCGGTGACTCAAGTTTTATAGCGCATTTCATATGACGTACATAGACTCAATGTGCTTAGAAAAATAAAAAATATCCATATATGAATGTACACACACACACACACACACATATATAAATGGACACACAAAATAAAAATGGGAATAAAAGCAGCAATTTGAAAAATAAAAAAGAGAAATAAAAACACTTTGCCAAGATGAGAAACATCCAACAAGTCACTTGTTAAAAGAATTAAGCAACAGCACATTAAATAAAATCTGTTCAGCGGGACAAAAGTAAAAGACATAACTCAACCAACGGCTTGTGAAAATAAATATGTTTTTAGACCCTTTTTAAAAAGGAGAAAATTGATTTTGCTAACCTTAATTCCAGAGGAAGAGAATTCCACAGAGTAGGGGCACAATAGCTAAAAGCACCATGTGCCACGTTTGTGTTTGTTCTGGAGACTTTTACACACCCACCACAGCACGACTCACCTGAAGCCAACTGCGGCAGGGTTGCTCCTGCCCACACGCCACCTATAAGTGGCTTTTCCGGGGGCCCTCCGCTCCGACGCAGGACACGGGTAGATGTTGTCAAAGCGTATTTATTGGAGATGGCAGGTGGTATTCGCCGAGCTGATGGTACAAGCCGCCATGACAGTGGCTCCTCCTCGAGTGTGTGTGTGTGTGTGTTGATGGCTGGTTTATCCTGGGTGCCATGATTGCTCATGCACCCAGAGTCCAATCAGTCTGACTCAGGCCAGGTGAGGTTGTAAACCAGCCATCAACAACACACACTCCACACACACCAAAAACCCAAAGTAAGCCAAACTACTCCCAGCAGCAGCAGCTCATTAGGGGACCACAAGAGGCCGGTTGCCCCCTGCGGTGCTCCTGGATGAAGATCCCCGTCGGCGGCCACGTGGCTCTGGACCGCTCACAAACAAGCATCAGCCTTTTTTTTTAGTAGTAGTTCAAAGGCAATCATGTCAGGTACGGGTGTCTGCACGGTGCAAGGTTGCGGGGGGGGGTCGGGGGTCATCATGGCAGTATACCCACTACAATGAACTACACTACACCGCCGGGCGGGACAACGCATCACAGGGCCCAGTCTGGGCCGCCAGGGGAGAGTTGAAGAGAGCTACAAGCGATGGCTTGTTGAGCCACCAGACTTTCCGAGCCACCTGGAGAGGCGCCGACCGGTCGGACTGCAGCTTCTTCCACCGAACGATGGGTCCGCTTGGGCCTCACCCGCCCGGTCCCCCTGCTTCCAGTGCAGAGGTCTGTACTCTGTGTGTGTGTGTGTGTGTGTGTGTGTGTGTGTGTGTGTGTGTGTGACCGGTCGTACCGCTGCTTCAGCTTGGCCTGCTTGGCCATCCCCATCTCCAAGACCTCGCTCTTTCCAAGGCGGGGACTTGTGGTGTTCAGGGTTTGGGTTTGGCTGAGGGCCTTTTCAGGCCCGGTTCCAGAACAGAATGCCATGGGGTGCATCTGAGATTACAGGGGGTGCACCAGTACTATAGAAGTGGTGGGGACCAGTACGCGATTGTGGGGGGGGGGGGGGGGGGGGGGGGGGGGGGCGGATTTTCTCCCTCCTTTTTTCAATTGAGGGTGCAAACAATTTTTTTGGGGGTGCAATGCATGCTTATGCACCCCTGTAGAACCGGGCCTGGGCCTTTTCCTCCCGCCAGACAGGCCCGGCCCGCGCGCCGTTCTTCATTGACTTGTTAAGGCGCTCTTTTCGCCGCCATTTCCTTTCAGGGTGATACACCGCCGCTCTGACTCTCCCGACAGGGAATCAGGAAAAAACTTTGCTGACGTGAGCTGTGGCCCCCGTCGTCGCCGGCGTTGACGGAGGGCAGGCAGAGGCCAAACGGCTCGTCAAGTCAGCCGATGAAAGACGGCCGCGTCGGTGATTGAACTCGGTTCAACGGCCTTTCCGGCCACTTAAAGAGCGGAGGCCGTGAACCGCCGGCAGGTAGCCGCCGGCGCATGGGCTCGGTTGGTTCCCCGGTTAAGTTCTCCACACCGCAGAGGTGAATCTGGATGTGCTCGTATTTCCCACTCGGGAGACGTGAGCGTGAGCACGTCCATCTACTACTCTCACCGGCGCCACCACCACCAACGTCCTTGTCTTACGCTAGGCCGCCGCCGCACGCCATGTCTCACGGCAGCGCCGCTTGACCTTGACCGCTCCGAGGTCATTACATGTGTCCCTCATGTGACACGTGTAACACTTAATGAAGAGCCAATGTGAACCGGCGCAGACGATAACGAGGATTAAACGCCTGAAGAATATGAAACCGCTCAAATTATCATTCTGATTTTTGTTCCTTCTTCTAAGGGTTGTGTCAATGTTACTCTATGGTAAGCCTATATATTTTTTAATAGGCATTATATATACACTCACCGGCCACTTTATTAGGTACACCTTGCTAGTACCGGGTTGGACCCCCTTTTGCCTTCAGAACTGCCTTAATCCTTCGTGGCACAGATTCAACAAGGTACTGGAAACATTCCTCAGAGAGTTTGGTCCATATTGACATGATAGCATCACGCAGTTGCTGCAGATTTGTCGGCTGCACATCCATGATGCGAATCTCCCGTTCCACCACATCCCAAAGGTGCTCTATTGGATTGAGATCTGGTGACTGTGGAGGCCATTTGAGTACAGTGAACTCATTGTCATGTTCAAGAAACCAGTCTGAGATGATTCTCGCTTTATGACATGGCGCGTTATCCTGCTGAAAGTAGCCATCAGAAGATGGGTACACTGTGGTCATAAAGGGATGGACATGGTCAGCAACAATACTCAGGTAGTCTGTGGCTTTGACACGATGCTCAATTGGTACTAATAAGCCCAAAGTGTGCCAGGAAAATATCCCCCACACCATTACACCACCACCACCAGCCTGAACCGTTGATACAAGGCAGGATGGATCCATGCTTTCATGTTGTTGACGCCAAATTCTGACCCTACCATCCGAATGTCGCAGCAGAAATCGAGACACATCAGACCAGGCAACGTTTTTCCAATCTTCGATTGTCCAATTTTGGTGAGCCTGTGCGAATTGCAGCCTCAGTTTCCTGTTCTTAGCTGACAGGAGTGGCACCCGGTGTGGTCTTCTGCTGCTGTAGCCCATCCGCCTCAAGGTTCGACGTGTTGTGCGTTTAGAGATGCTCTTCTGCATACCTCTGTTGTAACGAGTGGTTATTTGAGTTACAGTTGCCTTTCTATCAGCTCGAACCAGTCTGGCCATTCTCCTCTGACCTCTAGCATCAACAAGGCATTTGCGCCCACAGAACTGCCGCTCACTGGATATTTTCTCTTTTTCGGACCATTCTCTGTAAACCCTAGAGATGGTTGTGCGTGAAAATCCCAGTAGATCAGCAGTCTCTGAAATACTCAGACCAGCCCGTCTGGCACCAACAACCATGCCACGTTCAAAGTCACTTAAATCACCTTTCTTCCCCATTCTGATGCTCGGTTTGAACTGCAGCAGATCGTCCTGACCATGTCTACATGCCTAAATGCATTGAGTTGCTGCCATGTGATTGGCTGATTAGAAATTTGCGTTAACGAGCAGTTGGACAGGTGTACCTAATAAAGTGGCCGGTGAGTGTATATTAAGATACCAGCTATACCTTTAATTCCCCACCTCCCAAAGATGTGCAATACACCGTAATTTGATGCATACCTTGTTCACGTAAGATATCACACTTTTATTGGAAACCGGTCAGTAATCAAACTCAAACTGTAAGCTATTTATTTTCAAGGGCTCTAATCATAACTCATCCCGGCGCAGACGAATCTGCTGGTCATATTTCACAGAGCTGAGACCACACAGGCGCTGGCACTAAATATCCCACTGCGGCGCTGCGCCATTGTTTGAATTATACATGTAGGAGAGGAAACACTGCATATATAAATTCAATTGTCATGGCAACTGAACTGGATTTACTCTGATCTTATACATTATATTCCGAGCGAGCAGATCCGGTTAACTGGAACGAGCCCCTGGCCACTCTCGGCCGAGGAAGACGTCACGGACCAATGACATCTCTCGATGCTGCCTATTGCTTTTCTTGAAGACATTTCCCTGAAACTTCAAATGAACTACTTGACAAATAAAAGCGGTATGTCACCATAATGGATTACATAGCCGGCACCTTTTTGTAATCTATTCTGGAGAACACTTCAAATTTAAATTAGGAACTCGACATGACATGTAAAGGATAGTAGACAAGGTTTTATATTGGAAATATTGCATGCCACTAATAGATATGTGTATATACATACATATACACACACACACACACATGTATAAATAAATAAAAAAACATTGTATGAAATGGACTTTTATTAAAATAAAAGAAGCATTTTCAACCATAACACAACAAACTTGGCATGATGTCAGTGTTTTTGTACAGACTGAAAATGTGAATTAGTCCCGTTTTTCTCATTGTATATATTGGAAATAATAAAAATCTCAACGGTAACTCAAGAGGCAGTATAATGTTGATGGAATCAGCTTCAATCTCCAATGTGGAAGTGCATTCAATATATAACAGACGAGGAAAAATAGACAATTAAAACCCCAAGTTAGTCGATATATTCCACAGAAAGACAATGAAGTACAGACATACATAAATGGATAGCAAAAAACAAATAAATGACAAGACGGCATTCATTCTGCAACAATAAATATACACTTCATGCAGCATCCCTTCTCCGACCGAAGAAAAGAAAGGCAAAGACAATTAGTGTTATGAAACTGTTTGGCGTTCATTCGACTTGATCCGCTCAATCAACACGAAGCTAAAAACATAAAGCCAGCTTTATGAAAGCTGGAGGCAAAGAGGGGACCTTCACAACAAAAACTAAACTTTCTAAAAATGTTATTGAAATTATTGTGAGGTGAAAGTGTAGCTATGCCGTTATGGATAAAATGTTCATAAAATGTCAGTGAATATACAACAAAAAGAGAGTCTCCAACTAGCTACCGAATTAATACAAAATAATCTAAAGCAAAAAGAGCTGAATATCCTTCATTCCTACAAAAGGGAGGTCACCCGGTCGGCGCCTGTGTTCGTCTTGCTGTGCAGTACCGTCAGAAAACCTGACATGTGGATGGAGCGGCATCCGCGTTCGGGACAAGCCGTGAGGGTCAACAGAATAACACAAACGCATTGAACCACATATGTAGTAACGGCATGATGGGGTTTAGGCTGGGGATGGCGCTTAATAAGATCTAATATAGAATATATTATTAGTTTGGACGGCGCGAGACGCATGTCCAAAATTCTGACATGACCAAACATCAGATTTTAAACCACGCGGGCGTGCGTTTCGTTTTGTTTTGTTTCTCTACGGACGAAGAATAGAGATTATTCTGAGTCGACGTTGCGGCGGTTCAGATGAGGTGGGTGGTCGACCGGCTGAAGGTGTGGTACTTCCGCTCGAATAGGGACTGCAGGTTGACCATAGAGGGCGAATGACGGGCCTGCGGAGGGAGGGAGAGAGGGAGAGAGAGAAGAACAAAAACAACGTGAAGACTTGAGGGCTGTGTGTGAACGAACCAGAGGAAAACATACATTTGGTGGCCGAGTCTGTTCAGTCCCACTGACCCACACCAGTGTACAGACAGAGCAACTACACACCTTACACACCTTCAACTTAATATGGAGCAGCATTGCTCATGGATGGAATGGATTCATTACGCATTTTAGTTTTACAAAAAGAAAACCAAGCAGACCTGCGTATCTACAAATAGCACTAGATGGTAGCGATCATACCCATGTTTATCCAGTGTGTAGTTACTCTTCAAAGAGAGGCAGTGAGAAAAGGAAACAACATTAGTGTTCATGTACAAGATGGCTCCCCTTGCACCTTATGCGTGTTTTACCCCACCGCAGCACATGTGCAGATGCCTCACCCGTCTGAACGGGTTTCCAAAGTGCAGTTAATCACATGGCCCACAGCGACAAAGCAGGTGTTAGGGTTTTTTAGTGTTGTTTTTATTTTTCTCCCCCGTTCTCATCTCGCCCTCATTTGAATTACCCCATGACAGACAAACCCTCTCGAGGGCCGTCTTCCTGGTGAAACCTTGAGAGAGAGAGAGAGAGAGAGAGAGAGAGAGAGAGAGAGAGAGAGAGAGAGAGAGAGAGAGAGAGAGAGAGAGAGAGAGAGAGAGAGAGGCAAATACACCGTCGGCCAAACTAAACGCGCCATCCACACGGCGTTCGGCGAACGCCAAAACAAACGGGACAAAAGACACGGGCACACAATTCCTCCGCTGGAAACGGCAAAAACTTTGTCTTTTGGAGCGGCTGAATCGAGCGCCGCTGAACGGCGGCTTTGATTGCATGTTAGTTAGCGCACTCTCTATGCAGAGAGCACACACACACAGCATGGGGGAACGGAGGGCTGTGGAGCACAAGGCCGCTAGGTCACTCACTCACACACACACACACACACACACACACACACACACACACACACACACACACACACACACACACACACACACACACACACACACACACACACACACACACACACACACACACACACACACACACACACACACACAGGTGTTAATTGCCAGATCCGTGTGATATATTGTCCACGTCTTGTGGGGCTCTTCTTCAACTCAACACTAAAGGCCAGCCTGCCACCCAGACGCGGGTTTGACAGACGCAAATTAAGCAGATTGCCGCCATTAATCAAAACAGTGGGGGGGGGGGGGGGGGGGGGGTTATGGTTGTTTCATTTGATGCATTCAAACTGAATTATGCATTTCTTTTAGAGGATTAGATAGTAAGAGCAACCCACACTTTAGTCAAACCTAAGAGAACACACATCGAAAACGCCGTTTCTGATTGGCTCACATTGTCGATGGGGTTATTTTCCGAGACCGCTCACCTGGTACCGATGTGTGCTAATCAGAGGGCACAATCGCAACATGTTTATCGAGGACCCTCATTGACTTGTTTTAGCACTCAGCCGTTGCGTTCTGGGGCCCTTCATTACATGGCTGTAGGACAACAAGGATGCTGCCAATGGTTATATTACAACAACCCTCATGTAGCTTGTGAAACGCTTGTCCTCACCTCCAGGTGAGGTTATCAGTCAAAAGGAAAAATACGGCATGAATCAGTTTTCATTGCACCGCGCCAATTAACAAGTGAGAAACTGCCGTTTTATTACTCTTTAAGTCGCTTTCTTGCCAATTCCAAAAATGCATGTATTAACATAATGGTGGAGAAAGACATTTGCTCTACTCTCCTCTGTACATACTACTTCTAACTGATTGTAAGTGTAGTACAATCAGTACGAGTATAGAGACGACTCTCTACTCCAGCAGTCCTGTCACAGCAGAACTTGTAGGGGGAGACGGCACAGCGCCTGCACCGGGGGGGGGGGGGGGGGGGGGGCAGGCGCATGCTTTGTATATCTTTAACACCATTCAACGAAAGAACCAAGCAGGAACTGCCTAATTGCACGATCCAAATCTTCGCCGAAACTTGCCATTTTCAGCGCGTTGGTTGCCAACTCGGAGGTGGTGGTGGTTGTTGTTGTTTGAAAACAGTAACGCAGATAGCGGAAGGGGAGGAGAATGACGACTGAAATAGTCGCCCAATGGCAGGCTTACACCAACGACCTCCATCTGGCGAGTCAGACTAGGGGCAGAGTTACGCCTTGCATCCGTTTCCTGAGATAATCTACGGAGGAGACTCATTTGCGCGAGTGGACAAAGTTTTCAGAAGGGGATTTCTACAGCGGCCAGTCTACACAGTATTGGTTTGAAACCTTTACAGACACTTTTTTACAGTTCACTACTGCTGGCCGAGTTTGTGTTGGCCAATTACACGCTTACGGATCCCCGCCTCCGGCAACAGGATTGGTCGAAAGAAATATGAAGCGAAAAAAGAAAGTGAAATGCCCCGTTTGCCCAGATCTGAGCTTGTCTGCCGTCAGACTTTAGATGTTAATCTAAAGTCTGATTTGTGAGACTAGGTAGCAACAGACCTGGAGAGGGGGAATTAACACTCCAGCCTTCTCCTTAAAAAGAGCCCAGTGTCAGAAAGAAGCACCCAAAGCCAAGTGAATGTCCAGTCACCAACACCTCTACCTCCCGGTTTCCCGCGTGACATCGAAGAGATCGAGGTAACCCAGACCAACGCTTAATGACCACCAGGTAGACCACCGCCGTGATCACGGCCGGTTTGTAGCCGACCCGGTGGTTGGACGGCTTTTATTGGTGGCTCTTTAAGGTGAGTTGTAGTTAGCCAATTAGTAATGATATACTAGTCAATTAGTGATTCATATTAATGTTGTAAGCGGTTGATCTTGGACCAAGGATGCACCGATACATATAATTAGCACCTGTATGGATATGTATATTTGGAAAAAATACATGGCAAGGTTTTTTTTGAGATGTATGCGATGAAAATAAACCAATGGGAGTGGAAATAACTCCAATCACAGGAATTTCATTATTTTTTGCCTTAAGTTTGCCAAAAGTAAAAAGGTCATATATGGTGTTGTAGTTATTGTGAGGAGCTGCAGCAGTGTGACGACACGTGGAACCAATGGTACGGGTGCATCCCCAGTGTGGACGACGAGGGCATGCTCACGTCGGGACTGGCAGGCCTGAGCGGGCGCTCTACAACAGCGTTTCCCTGCGCGGACTGGTTGGGCCTGTCCTCCGAGGGTCCGCGGGGGCCGCGTCCCGCCCCGTCCCGTTGGAGGCGTGCCCGCCTCTGGCGTACGGCGTCTGGTGGAGGGTCAGGGCCGAGACCCTGGGCTGATAGACCGCGGGGGCCGCCTGCTGCGCCCCGTGCTGGGCCGCGGCGGCGGCCTTGAGGTTGGGGGCTCTGAGCTGGTAGGAGATGCGGCTCCGGGGGCCGGAGCTCGGGGAGGGATAGGCGGGGAACCTGGGGTTGGACTGCGTCCAGGGAGCCTGGGGGTCGGGTTTGGGAAGCAGGCTGACGCGGCAAGAAGGGAGACCAGAGCTCTGGTCGCTGGCGAGAGATCCCACGCCAGGGGCCGCCTCGGGGCCGGGCCGGGCGCTAGCGCTAGGTGTGGCATGAGCAGGATGGGGAGCGGGGCTGCAGGGGCTGCGTACGCAGACGGGCATCCTGGCTCTGAGGGGCGGGTGGTCCAGAGAGTTTGAGCGCTGCACGGTGGCGCTGTTCTTGGCCGAATCGCTCAAACTGAAGGTAGAGGCCGAGCGGGACATCTGGAGCACAGAAGCACGACGGGTGGGGAGAAAACGCACACACACACAGGGACAGAACAGGAGGGCATGGGGGAAAGTATGAGGACATGGGAAGACACTGATGGATAACAGTGAAAGTAGAGAGGCTGAAAAGATTATAACTTCAAAAAGACAAAAATTAATCTTAACTGGAGGGATGAAGGGAGGAAATAGGCATTTAAATAATTTAAATTCAATCAATAAACAAACAAGGTATAAGAGATAACACTTTATGGACACACTGAATTTCAACAAGACAAATCTAATAATATTGGATGAGTAGCCTCACATCTCTTACGAATGTGTTATGGTAAAACGGGGCAACAAAATATATACTTTGATGATTCCCCACACACTGGAGAAGAGCGCATTTAACAAAGCCTGATCAAAGGTTAATTAATGAATTCAATTATTCTTGGAGAAGGCAGCGGTTAAAGGATCCCCCTGAATAGATGACGTTTACACCTCCTGGCCTCTGTCAAAGGGTTGCTTAATTCGTCTGGCTCCAAATATGTGGAGTTGTGGTGGACAAAAACCCAATGGCTTGACTCCATATGTAAGGTGCAAGACTTGCTCTACTTTTACCCAAGCTTGCTTATCCGCCACCTTTCGGCGAGAGCACTAGCGGCAGTGCAACACACTTCACCCATGAAGGCCCCAAATGAACATATGGTAAACAACATACGATCTAAAACCTGGAAAACCATATCCAATTAAAACACACACACACACACACACACAGACACGCACACAAAAACAAACATAAAACCATGATGAAAGGATCAAACGACTGGCCCGCCACAAAAGGATAAAAAGGATGAATTGAATGGAGAGGAAATGAGACAGATGGACACACCGAGGAGGACAGTGAGCTGCAGCCAGCTTCACAGCACACCCCTTCTTCTTTCGCTCCACTCCACATGCAGTGGGTGAGCGTTTCCAAGGCGACACCAAGAAAGACGGGCGAGAGATAGATAGCAAGATAAGATGGATAGATCCATAGAAAAGGCGAACGGGCGGTCGGGTGACTGGGCAGACAGGCCCCATACACAGGTTAACACAACTCAGACATAATCCCACCGGCACCCTCCGTCGACTGGCAGACAGTAGGTGGAGACGAACAAGCAGGCATCCTGGATAGACAGATAGAGATTTCTTATATCCACCCACACCTCCCCGCATTGTCGTCTTCTCATATCCACAGCAGGGGGTGGGTGGGGGGTTTATTGATTAGGAAAACAAGGTATTTCTCTCGCTCGGCTCAAAACAAAGTGGGCCATGAAGGGCATATCGACATCCTGCTCTTCCACACCTACATACACACACACACACACACACCACCCTCTGCCTGGCTGAAAGTCCATCGGGAGGTGGAGGGCTGCGTCTGAGGCAGGCGAGATCTTTCCCACTGCTGTGGGCCAGCTCTCCATCGATAGATAGTGATTGATCGGTCTTATCAGTGGGGTTTATTTGTGTTTGTGTTTTGGGCGACGATTTACAGAGAAAGTATATGGCGGACTTACGGCCAGTGTGGCGCTGCTGGTGCTGCGGTTCTCCGCGCTCAGTCTGGGGCTCTGCTCGTCCGGTGTACCGTGGGCCATGAACGCCCGCTGGATCACGCGCTTGGGCGTCTTGTTGAAGGAGAACACCCTGGTGACCTGTGTTCAGAGAACCACACGGCGTCGGACACAAGAAACACAATTCATATACTGGTCGCATTAAAATACACGTCGTGCATCGCTTTCAAACGGTGACTGCGAAATACATTTCAGAAATGTGAAGAGTAACCTTCAGCCGTCTGTCAACGTTGATATGACGACCGTAGACCACGAAGAAACAGCCATCCTGATCTTCAAATGCAGGTTGTGACGACTACATTCTGTCTACTTGTACACGTGGCCAAAGTAAGAAAGTCGTTCCAAGTATTTCCTTTTCATAACAATAGTTTTGTTCCCATTTTTATTCAGATTTCTTTGATAGTGACATAACATCCGGTACTTATAAATTAAATTAGCAACCGACAACAGCACTCGCAGGTGCAGCCGTGTCTATTGTAGCGCAACGCTTCCTTCAAACCCGAGCGTCTGTTGAAATAATACATAAAAATGGCCCGGTTGGAGCTCACATACTGGTGTAACGTCTAGTAGGGATGTGCACACCACATTTTTCATGGTCAAATAATCAGCGGGTGTTATGGGCGAATAATCAATTATTTGGATTCGCTGACAGGGTCAGGTGACGAATTTGGTAGAAATGTTCCAATATCCTATCCTATTTAGAACTAGATTCATATTGTTTTCACGGAGCAAAGCACGCAGATCGCAAATGTAACGTGGCTGTATTTTCAAATACAATACAGCCGCGTTAGAAATAGGACTCCAGTCTATTTTGGATGCAGAAATTCAAAAAACTAAATAAATAAAAAAAGTTGCTGACCCAAAAAAAGAAAAAAAAGAAAAAAAAAAAACTTTTTGCCATCATGAACGAATAATCAAATAATCAATTATTCTGACCCGACCCTAGCGGGTATGGGTTTCTATCAATTGCCCAGGTGACCTGCAGGACCCAAGGTGCACGGGGGGGGGGGGGGGGGTTGCGTACCTTCTTCGAGGTCTTCTTGATGGCCCTGGAGGCCTTGCTCAGGGTGCTATCCATGTCCTTGGTGGTGACCTGCAGCGGTTCGGGGTCTGTGCTCTGCACCAGGTCGTCCTGGGTTACGCAGACACGCAAGGGAGAGTAGACGGAGGGGACACAATACATTCAACACATGCTGCAAAAACACATAACCACTTCAATCAAAACCTGTACTGCTTCTCGGGAGGTGTGTGTGTGTGTGTGTGTGTGTGTGTGTGTGTGTGTGTGTGTGTGTGTGTGTGTGTGTGTGTGTGTGTGTGTGTGTGTGTGTGTGTGTGTGTGTGTGTGGGGGGGGGGGGGGGGAGTGGGGAGTGGACATGTCACAAGTGCAAACCAATGGAAAGCCCTACATTATACTTCATGCAGAAGCAAAAGAGTGAACGGTGGAAATGCCTAACAGTGGAATAGACTTGTGTGTGTGTGTGCAGCCGTGTACACACAAGTCTTTATTCTCCCTGGCTGTTGCTGCTGCTCCTCCTCCTCCCCCACCTCTTCTCTGCAGTACACATTTAACAAGCAGGGGCTCCGAGTCGTTGGTATTCACAGCGCACCGTTGACCCAGTAGAGAGAGCATTAGGAATGCAGCTGTTGAGCCGTTCAGGCAAGACCGGAGGCCAACATCGCCCCCTGTTGGCGGTTAGGTGTAGTGTGGTGTCCTGTCCCACCCCACCCCCCCACCATCACCACCACGACGTAGTGGCCAGTGGAAAATGGAATCTGATCTAGCGACCGTTCACAGCTGGCGGATGGGCAAAAACGAGTAAGTGTGCTGTCATTTGGTCCAACCGTGCACCATGTGTTCAGTCATTTGTTACAGCTTTGTGCTGTTCTCATGAGCAGAGCAACAAAAAAAAAAAGAAATCGACAGATTGGTTTGCAGAAACACTGGCGGGATTTCTTTTTGTACAATATTTGGGCCTCTTTATTTACGATAAACACATTAGCCACTAGACAGCTCCCAACCCTCTCCACATTTGCAGAGATCGACAGCCGTAGTTGGATCTGTATGCTTGGTGAAGCTGATTGATAATGCGCGTACAAGCTATTCATATTGCTGTAGTCTGAAGAAAACATGCGGTTATGGTGCCCTTATGGTGAATGACCTAGCGCTCTGGCTCTCTTGTCTACAGTTGTCACTACTTTCAACATATGATGATACAGGCGTGTGAAAAAGTATGAAATTGGGCGGAATAAAACAGGCTGGCAAGTGACAACCTGTGTCGTTTGCATGTGTGTGCATGGAATAGAAACGTTGCCACCTCTAGTCAAGCATGTTATGAAAGCAAGTGGCTGTTGATGACAACTGATATAAACCAGTAAAACTCTCATGCAATACACTGGCTACTTCAGCTTCTCTAGCTTGTATGGCACATGCTAGTATGCATACAATACATATGCTTGTTTTTTTTCTTCGTAGTGTGTTTGAAATGGCACAATAATAGATCATCACCTTGCTACACCTTGACAGCTAAAAAAAGTAGCTTCCACGCTCACTGTGATCCACAAGGACTACCTCCGGAAGAGATGCAGCTCCGGCGGGGCTCAGGGGCCTTCCTGTTACAGGGCTCTCTGTCTGCATGACCGGACAATATTCCAATACTGGAATCAAGGTAGCCCTAGCCATCGAGAGGAGGGGAAGGAGGCGGCGGCGTGCCCCTTGTGTGTTGTGCGTACATGCATTCAGCAATGGTGCGCCACTGCTACAGTATCTTTAGCGCTGCTCTGGTGTGGTTTCATAGTTTGGTGAAATATGCCAGGGGGGGGTAGGGGAGGGTGGGAGCACAGCCCTACAAACCCCAATAATCATTTAATCCCAACGCTGTCCTCTGGGTGCGTCGGCGCGTACCTCTGTATACACTCAGTCAGGTGAGACGCAGATGTTTAGTGGAGTAGCCAAAAAGGTTGATTGGCATTGGCTGGTCTAGTTTGCTGGATACAAAAAAAATCCTAGGGGAAACGATGCGCGTGTGTGTGTGTGTGTGTGTGTGTGTGTGTGTGTGTGTGTGTCTCACCGAGTCAGCCTTGCAGATTGTGTTGGCGACGTGTCGGCAGAGCGTGCGCAGCCAGTCGCTCTTCACAGTCTCCTCTCCAGTCAGCTGGAAGCTGAACAGCAGGTTCTCCTGCTCTGTGGGCGGACGCACCACCAGGGCAAAGGCATTCACACACTCTGCGCCCAGGGGAGAGACAGACACACACACATACACACACACACACACAAACACATTTAATAACAAACAGGGGGATAAGACCGTGGGGTGAGGGCTCATGGAAGACAAAACTAAAAACAGAGAACAAGGTCAAAAGGAAGGACAAAAGGGAGGACAAAAAAAGGACGTGATGAAGAGTGTAAAACGATATTAATATGAAGTCCATATTTAAACAAAGGGAAAAACTATTACGATTCTTGTGAAAAGAAGGTATCTGAAAAGTTGGATGGTCCAGTTTGTCATGGAAAGAGAGAGAGTTGATGTTGCAGACCACGTGTACGTAGCATTACTCCTACATTAAAAACTACCAAGTGTGACGGGTCCACTTTAAGGAAAAAGGAGTAAGTGAATAGCCAATTGACTCATTTACGTCAGCCAGTGACAGGAGCATATTGTACAAGAGCAGAATTGCCATGGGACAAGTGGGAATGGATGAAAAGGGACAGTTAGATTTTGTCCCCGGTGTAAAAGGGTAAGTGAACCCCAATATCACTTTTCCCAGTTGGAAACCGTCCTGTTCGGGTCTAACGAAGTGCTGGTGAACATTTGTGTTTTTTTGTTTAACATGTATAAAGTAGTTCAACGGGGGAAATTCTCTGTATAATACAAGAAGTCTGCTACTTACGGCTAAAAACGCTCTTACAGAGTGGTGGTTTTCTATTAGGTGCGAACTCTGCTCAAACGAGTGTGCCCTCACACTTGCTCTTATGGAACCCAATGCGTCCGTTTTATGAAACTCGAAGGAGGAAGTTCTCCTGCTAAAATGGGGGTTAACTTACCCTTTAAGGGCCTCAGAGGCTTCAACAGCACAGGCGGTTAAAGGGGAGTGGGACCTTGTAAGAAATCAGACTTTCCCTCGCCCTTGCACGCATGAGGAGTTAATTGGGCAAAAGTACAGATGGTGGAAACTTGCAATCTGTAACCTGCCACGTTTCTCCGGAGACCCGCCGTAAAGTTGCTACCGAGGAAAAAAAAGTCAGCCTTTTTGGTCGGAGTCAAAAGTGATGAACCTAACTTTGCGTGGTGCGTCGAAGCGAGTCCAGGATGGAAACAGAAGCACGGCCACTGTACTATTCCCCCGCAAAAATAGCACAGCAAATGAACAAGGAGAGAGGTTGGAAAGGAACCACCCACTGAAAGGTCCGCTGAAAACAGCCCGTTCTTCAGCTGGCTAAGGATAAGTTATATATTCATGGCTGGATATCGCACTACAGAAGATGGATTGACCCACATTGTTTTACAATACATACTAAATAGTTTTGAAGATGTACTGATAAAAAGGTCCCCTTTACACATGGGAACCCTGAAACTAAATGACTGCGTGTTCTTGCATTTAGGAGAAGGAAAAAAAAAGTGTTGTAAAGGCAAGCACATTTGGAGAGAGTGTGTGTGTGTGTGTGTCTCTCACCCTCAGTGTCCTGTAAGTCCAGTACTCGGCGTATCTGGGACAGTGGCATCAGCATGATGTGCTTAAGCTGGGCTGGCGGCCTGGTCTGTCCGATGGGACTCTTAAAGGTGCTGATCACCTTGTGACGCTTCCTGGCAATCTATCACACACACACACACACACACACACACACTAATACATAACCAAACTAATACATAAAGACACAACATACTATTCTAATGTCCTTCTTATGCCGTCTGTGAATTGCAATTGGTCGGGTTGTTGTTTGTTCGCAGAAATCTTATCCAGAGAATTCGAAAATAGCTTTCAGGCAACAGTAGATTTACAGCATCTATACAAGTCATTTGAAAACAAATAAAAGTCTAGTAGAGGTTGCAGGTAAAGGACAACATTTAGATGTATGTGTGTGTGTGTGTGTGTGTGTGTGTGTGTTTGTGTGGCCTTACAAATTAGAATTAAATATAGGGGTGTTTGTGATGGGCACCGAGTTGCTATCGGTTACTTTGTGGCAAATCAATGGAGCCTTCATAGAAGGCCTCATTAATGTCAGATTGGATCAGATTAATGTCAGATGGAAGATTTCATTTCCGCCAGAAATAAATGTCTCCACACTACCTAGTGCATTATCAGTTGGTAGGGACATAGCACAACATCTGATGAGTGCCTGGGTCAAGGCTTGACGCCAAAAAAGTGAAGTAGTGCAAAGACAGAGGTTTTCAGTAGAGGTAGGTTTAGGCGGCGTCTCCAAATAAAAACAATGAATACAATGTAAACCAATGCAAAAGTTACAATACAAACTGGCAAATATGTCGAGAACCCATAATTCAATCTTGATATTTGACCCCTCTATTCAAAGGTCAGGGCGAATAGAATTGAATGACACCAAGCGAAACCATTGAACCAAACCCTGACCCTATTTCATGTGAAACCCTCTCTTAGCTACTATGCAGATTGTGCATAGTAGACACTGCCGTTTCAAAATGGTGCCCAGACATCTGTTTATGGGGGTTTTATGCAATCAAACACAACCTTGATGACAAAAACAACAAAGGTAAGACATAATTTCTGGCTGTAACTAGAAAAAGTGAAGTTGGTTCTTGATGGTTTTTGGCCTCTAGTTCAGTGAGTTTTGGTCAGAGTGATCTGGTTTGGACTGTTGGAGTCAGTGGAGTCTTGTTCATCTGATATATAGTTTGTGTAGACAACATGATGTCAGATCGCAATTGCTGTGCATATGCAAGTGCACAGTTATAGAATACATAACTTGTTAAATGCATATTATTTTGTTTGGGGTTGAATTGTGTTTCATTTAGCTAACAATGAACACGATGGACTAAAAGTTGAGAACCTAATCGATCTAGGGATGTGTGTCACATGACTGCTCTCTCACATGCTTAAATGCCTTACGACGTCTTGGCTTTTGGGAGGGGGGGGGAGGGGTGGTCCTCTGGGGATTAACAGGTTAAGTACACACACAAACACACTCCCAAATGAGGACACACATATATACCCCTTGCAAGGAATGGCTACATGTATGGGCAGTAGAGAATGAACACACACACACAATCTCATTAGGAGGCGTCACTGACACCTTCTGAATCAGCAAAGCCGCTTTCCTCCTTGTATTCTTGATTGCCCACCCTGTTTCAAACGCTGCCCCTTCCCTAATTAACACACACACACACACACACACACATACACACACACACACTGTGTCAGCAACGATAGATTGCGGCAACATAAATTATTCACCTTTTCTCTCACCAGCCTCCGTCAACAGGAGCCTGCCTGCTCCGTTTTTAAATGAATGTGCGCTTGAACAGAGAGGGGCCCGGCGAGATTCTCGTAATGAGCAGGGAGTATTTGAAGGAGAGCCACCAAAAACCTGTGTGTGTGTGTGCCTACGTGTGTGTCTGAGTGTGTCTATGTGTGTGTGCCTGCGCGTGAGCGTGTTACCTCAAGGCAGTCGTTGAAGAGGAAGAGTGTGACCTGCTCGCCGCGGTCGCAGGGCTGGTCTCCCAGGGCGATGGTCTCCACGCGATGCACCAGGCTGCGGTGGGACGACAGCAGATTGGCCTTGGCCGAGGGACAACCCAGCAGAGAGGGGGGAGAGAGAGAGAGGGAACGGAGGTGAAGAGAAAGGTAAGGAATGACCCACACACAGCTGGCCTTTACTTGGTAAAACAAATATCTCTCACTCACTCACACTCACACTCACACACACACACACACACACACACACACACACACACACAGTTGCCCAAAGTGGTGTATTAAATTTGGAGAACACATTTAACAAAGCTATACGCAGCATATATTTTGTAATACGAGATGAGATGTTGCAATACTTCTGTCTAGCAACGTACTTTTAAGTGTGCTGTTGTGCCTTATGAACTTGAGAACCAGGGTCCAAAATTTACTTTTAGAATATGTCTTTTTTTACCTGCCAAATGGGCAAATCTATCATCACTACCACTGGCTGGTGGCAGGTGTTAATTTAGGACCCTGTTGAGTACACACGGAAAGTTTAGTTGCTATTGTTTCTGATAAAATCTCCACTTACCTCAAAGTTTGTTCATTATGCTGTATCGACAAACTCAAAGTTTACATATTTGTTGTATTTATTACTATGTATCTTGTCATACACACTAGTCCACATTGCAGCGCGTGTGGTTTAAACAGACAGCCGTTTGTGGAATGATTAAATGTCAGAAAGGCCTGGAGGACACCGCTTCAATTACAAAACATGTCCGCTTATCCATGAAAAGCCCAGCTTATCGGCTACAAAACAAACTGCTCTTTCCCTCATCTGCCAAGAGAGCCGAATGATGGAGGGTAATTAAAAAAAAACATTAATAGTAATAGAAAAGCTTCAACTTACAGGGCAGCCATCGACTTCATACACCACGTCAAAGATCTGCTTTTGGCCTTCTGTTTTCCTCTTGTCCTCATTGATGTGACTACAGACCACAGAGCCGGAAGGAAGCAGACACACAACAAACGTAAATACAAGGGAAACAAGGAACGGAGCCAGAATGGAGAACAAAGCGTCAAAAAAAAGACAGACAAGGAGAGGGAAAAAGAGTGACAGGTGTTGAGGTAATAGTATGAATGGTGAGAAACAGAAACGGTGAAAAGAATGAAAGAGGGGAGAGATGCAATGATGGACCTTTTTCATTTCAATGCAGCATTCCACTTGCACACAGTAGTATTATATGGACAAAGCCAGATATAATTTTAATTATGACCCAATATCTTGATATTGACTGACAATTTTCATTTTACTTTTTTCTAGGGATGTCCGATATTATCCGCCCACCGATATTATCGGCCGATATTGGCATAAAAAAATCAATATCGGAAAATATCGGTATCGGTTTTTTTAACCGATACCGAAATCGATTTTGAAATAATTTCAGACATCTTATGTTTCAATTGAGGACGTGGTTTGATGACATCATCAAACGCGCCGCTCCGTCTCAATAACAAGCCTGGGCGTGTGCGGCCGTGCAGCGGGACGCTAGTTGTAGCTGTAGTTATGTCGGTGGTTTGGAATTATTTCAAAGTTTCTATGTTGAATAGTAAAATAGGGGTCAGCGCAACATACTAACGCATTCTGCGAAACAGTCTCATCACAACCGGTTCAGGTCCGCTGTACCGCTCACATTATTTTATTTATTAATCCGCACTTCCAGACCGTCACCGGGGCTTCAGAGTAATGTGTCCGAGGAGAGCAGCCCTCTCCCGGACACACACGCTAGCTTTTACCGCTGTTTTGTTTTTATTTATTCTTCCACACTTGCGCTCGGCATAAAGCCTATTGCGGTTTGCAATGAGTGTAAAGCGGAGGTTTCACGTGGCCGCATATATCGGTATCGGTATCGGTTGATATCGGTATCGGAAATTAAGAGTTGAACAATATCGGTTATCGGTAAAAAAGCCAATATCGGACATCCCTACTTTTTTCATATTACAATGAATATTAAACCAAAAAATATAACGACTAATAATTTATAATGCTAACCAAGTGTAGAGAAACGTTAATTATAATGTGGAAATGACAATAAAAGAGCAGATACTTTGACGTGCACATTAATATACTGATATCTGTGGTATGTATCGTGATATTCTCCCTGTTATTTCTCCAGTTGCCTTGTTTTAGTGAACACCAACACATCATGGTTTTAAATGACAAGGTCAAACACAGGAGGATAATACGGTGGTCCAGTAGGGCGGTGTTATCCAAATAAATCCTAGCAGCTCTACCGTTCTGAAGAGGGCAGCCATCACGTTTTCGCTGTGGTATTAAGTAAGTATTGCGCGTTACTGCATTAGCGGCCGATCACACAGAACCGCCTCGCAAAACAGACGTGGTCGCTTTAAAAGCACCATGGCAGAGTGTTTTGTGAGAGCCGTTTGGAGCACTTGTAGAAAGTGTGTGCAAGTGTACCACTTAAACTGTTTTAACGGTATAAAAAGGACTCCAAGAGACGGGCTCTCTTACAAATGCTTATATATTTGGAAAAACTATCATCCCTACAGCTCATCCAATGTACGCTGTACCATAGGAAAACAATGGGTAAGTGGGTGTCGCGTTTCTAAAATTGCTGTTGTGTGTGGTCGGCCCCTAACTGTGCAGATGCTGCACACAACAATTTTGAGTCTGTTCATTGATCAACTTTCTTTACAGCCAGCTAAGTAGTCCACTTTACAAGTCTCACGGTCGTTTTGAACAACAAAACCTAACCATGCGCTAGATCTGTTTACACATGAACTTTAAAATTAAATGGTTTCTAAAACATCTCATGTTGTACATTTCAATGGACATTCAAGACTTAAACCATCTGTAAATAGACATACAAATACACATCCTTGAATAATCCTCAGTGTACATTTCTAATCATCGTGACAATTAATTAAATAGGGTTGAATTTATTATGACAATATACAAATTAAACCAAAGCAATAATACATAACCTTGGAAATTACATCGGAGACTCAAGCAGTCTTATAAACAAGCTAATTGGCCTTATTCGACTAGCTGCCGTCTTGGTTTTAAATGATAGCTGGGGGGATAAACGGGGCAAAATGCGGATTACCAAGATGGCTGCTAGGTGAATAAAGGCCCATTGAGGCACAGAACTCACGTCATGACTTCTTTCAGAGACTCTATGGCTCTCTCCAGGGTCCTCTTGTCCGGGTTGTCATCCGACGTGTGCTTCTTTATATCTGCAGGTGAGTTGAAGAAGAGGAGGAAGAGAAAGGACAGAGCAAGGGTCCAATAGGTGACATGGATGGGCATGTGTAAAATGTACAGAAGAAACCAAAGAATAAGCAGTGAAAAGTGACATGACTTTGGTGTGTGTGTTTGTGTGCGTGCGAGGTAGGAAAGAAAGAAGAAAAATAAAAAAAACGCTTCCCTTGTGCTGTATTTGTGTGCATGTGTATGTTTGTGCACGTGCAACACTTATGTAACCCGCTTTAAATTGACATCATGCCAACTTGCAAAAAAATGTAATGCTTGCAACAGTATCTTGTTTGCGTGCGTGCTGTAGGCGTAGCACTACCATTGAGCAGAAGGCCAACGCTGGGCAGTCTCTGTACTGGCCTAATGAGAAGCTCAACAAGAGTCTGTCTTCCACACTCTGGCTTGGACTGGTTGATCTGCAGACCGACGAGGAGAAGAGCCCACAACATAACAGTGAGGGGAGGGTTAAAAACAACATTGGTCGTATAGATGATCCAAGGTCAACATGAATCCATAATGTCTAGTGGGAACACGTTCACAGACACACACCTTGAGAAACGCATGAAAGCGCGGCTTCAGCTTCTCACACTTGACAATGGTCTCCTTGCTCATTTCAAAGAAGTTGACGAAGGACGGGTAGGTCTTGAGCATCTCTTTGGACTGAAAGCATGAAACACAGTGTGCAAGGGTAGGTTATGGTTAGCTGCCTTTAAGTGTGACTGTTAGCACAGAGACGCAACCTCAACCAGTGCCTTTCACTTGCCAGCAAGGTGTGCGTGCCATAGAAATGTCTGTCTTTCTCAGCACTCACTACTTGCAGCCAAGATGCAGTTGAAGTTTAATGAGTTTAAATATGGTGCTCATGACATGGCCTAGGTAGTGCAATGCCTGTTGGGGATTCTCCCAGCATTTGGCCGTGAGGTTACACTGTATGCATATTATTAAAGCAAGGAGAGGGTGAAGATGTAAGAAACTGGTTCAGCACAACAAAAAAGGCATAGCTTTCACATGCTGAAAAGTTTAGTCAACTTATCAGACTGTAGTGCTTTATCAAGTTAAAATAACAAACATTTGGCGTTTATAGCTGCAAAATGATTGGCCGTTATATTTTATAATTTTACTCTTCATCAGATTTTAACACTAATGTTATTGACATGTTATGTTACAGGGGAAAATAGCAAAAAGTGAATAAATATAATCAGCGGTAGAGGAATTCACACTAATGAGATGTAAAATAGCTACTACACAGACATCTCAAAATCTTTGGCATACTTTGTTGAACCGATGAATAATATATGTGGAAATGAGCAAACAAGGTGAATAGGGTCATTTTTTTATTTGATGCTGTCTAACAATTAACGATAGGCCGCTTTACTTATTACAACACGGTGTGGCAATCATTTTACAGTGTAACCTTTCAAAACACATTGAGAACGCACTCATAATTTACAAACTATACATTTTTATGTATGTTTTCAGTAAATACATTGCCCAAATAGAAATCATGAAATTAAAAAAAAGGTCACACAGAATTCACACAGTAGTCATTACTTAAAGATGACAGAAACGACACAACATTAGGGCATAGACATTTTTGAAAAATGCATGCAGTTATACAATATTTATGAGTCATTCTCACACTGCGTTGAGCTCCTAACAGCCAAACCACGCAGCAGACCGTGCAGTTTATCCTCAATGGTAATTGGTGGGACAACAAAGGCACTTTACTAGAAGTAGTGTAATGTGCAACACTATGTAAATGGTACACACAGAAGATTCCACATTTGGAGGTTTTTTTCTGTGTGAATAGAGAATGCTCACTTTTTCGAGGACCACTACACTTATTATTTCAACAAAATATATTAACCGCAAAAGTGCCATGAACCTTCAAATATACAACATTATGACTAAAATGTTATGTTTCCACAATAGCTCAAACTCACTTTTGTGCTCCACAGTGAATGACGTGTGACCTTGCCATTTACAACTACAGAACCGCGTAGCATTGCCGACTAAAATATATATTTATCTTGGACGTACCTATTTATTTTTTTTTTTTAAATAACTATACCTTACTGCATTTTTATAGGTACCTCCAATATATATATATATATATATATATATATATATATATATATATATATATATATATATATATATAAGTGGTGGGCATAGATTAATTTGTTTAATCTAGATTAATCTCATTGTAATCTTGGAATTCATCTAGATTAATCTAGATTAAAATGGCTCATTTGAATTATGTCGAAGGCATTCATAATATGTGTGTGTGTGTGTGTGTGGGGGGGGGGGGGGGCGCAGAGGACGCAGCCATTCCGCAGCGCAGCCGTTCCGCGGCGCTTACCTTCCTTGGTGGAAATCCGGTATAGACCCAGCTCCCAACCCAACTTTGAGAATAGATTAACGGCGATAATTTTTTTATCGCGCGATAAGAGTCTTGCGTTATCGCAGCGCGTTAACGCCGATAACAGCCCACCACTAATATATATATAGATATATAGGATATTTTTATGCACAATCTTCTCGAGTATTATCTGCTTTGAGTTTGATAAGTTGGTATTAAGTAACGTATCGGTGCATTTGTAAGGGTACAAGTGCATTAGTATTTAGTTTGTACCCGAAAATGGTATCTGTTTATCGGCGCATCCCTAGAGATTTTTTTCACAATCAAGGGAAATCATTTTGGGCACTTCCCATTACAGTGAATTTAATAAAAGATACAGATTTACCAAATATGTGTTTTCACTGACAATAGTTTATAGATAAATAGTACATTACCACTGTTTTGCTGATCGGATTTGATAACTATAAGGGCACTAAATGCAAGACTAACCCTCATTTTAAGATGTTAGTTTATTAATCCAAGGTGGGAAAGTATTCCAATCAAGGTCTCGTGTTTCCCCTGGGGAAAAGAGATCTTTTAACATACAACAAGGTTGAATAGCTTGAGTGTTGCCGGGTTATTAGCTAATGACACAACAAATCTGATTACTTAGTTTTGTTCACCAGGGCTTATTAAGAGTCATGACAACAGACAGTTCAGGCTGTTGTAGGCCTTAAGTTATATGTGATTGCATTAGACTGCTATCCCACATGTCTATACATGCAACATCAGACAACCCTGCCACAATCTGGTGATGTAATAATAAAAAAATAAAATGGAAATATACTCACATATTTTAGGATGATGTTTCCTACACTCTTGTCCTCGGACCAGTCAGTCAAAAGCTTCTCAAGGTCAGCCTTTCAAAAGATTAAATCATCATTATCAGCCATTCAATGTACAATACAGTGTAAAACAACTTTTTTCCTTTTCATACTCCCATCTTTTGATGCCTATAGACATTTTAAGTATATAGGACCCCCCCCCCACTTGCCCCTTATACAATTACATTTCTTGAGATAAGAAAAGAAAACGTGAAACAAAAAATATGGTCACCCATGGTCACAAGTAAAAAATAATATATGTACAGCTTTGTCTGTAATTTGCGGGTGAGTCAGTTAAAATAGGCGAAATAAATACAATACCAGGGTTTGTTTTTCGATAATGTCCTTAAATGTCACAGATACAATTCTCGGATACTTACGGTATATTTGAATTGCACTGCTAATAGGACACACAGAAAATTATGTTTCTCTTTTGACTTATAGTTTCTCATAAAATACCTCACATAGGCTCATACTAGGCCTATGTTAATCCAATGTGTGCACATTAAATCCTGACTCTTTCGAGGGATCTTTTCCTGATCGACTGAAGTCTACACCTCTGGCTAAGACTGGGTTGCGGCGACAGCTGCTGACAAGATGTCATGCTGTAATGGTGACATGAATGTTTGTCGTGTGCAGTTTATACACGGCCGCAATAACGCCATAAGTGGTGATTGACCGTAAATCTCCTTCTTATCCTAGTTCAAAAAATATATAGTTTTGCAGTTGCAGGCATCATTTTGCCTCCTTAAAATCAGCGTTGCGGTTCTACGGGCGAGTTGAATAAAAGCAATATTGTGTTCGGAGGGCTGCTCCCGCAGCACTAATGTAAAAATCATTACATTAGGAACCATACACTTACAAACACATTTCCAAATATAAGTCTATACATAATCCTAAAAAGGTGTGTTTGTGTGTGTATGTGAAAGAAGACTTACCTTGATCTTTTTGTGAACCTCATAAATGTCGGGGATACTTCCAAATATGGTCTTTATTTCCTCCTGGGCCAGAATCGGGCCGCCTACCTGCCCTTCTTTCTCCAACGGGATCTTAAAGAGCTGGGAAACAAAAATATACAAAAAAAATAAAACACAAACCACACACACAAAACACAAACGGATTAATGTCCAGAAGTCAACACACATAAGGTGTTGCAAGTTTAAACCATTTGAAAACAAGCAATGACTCCCAACACAAACACTTTTCACCCTCTTCAAAGAAAAACCAAAGAGACAGGATAGTGTTTTTGTTTCATGCATGGACGGATTACAGCCTCAGCTTAACACAGCGTACAAACTTTGCTTTCAGAGCATGTAGGAATTAACAATCGAAAGATGTGCCTCTTCACTGGTGTAGGTGAATAACATTTCGCGGTGTGGTCTGGCTTTACGTGTACGGCAATACCTTTTACAGTGTCACCTTTCGAAATACACTCAAAGACAGCATATGGCAAGCCGCAAAATTGAAAAATGTTGCATTCAAGTTATTTTAATGCAACATTGATAAGTCTATACACTTACATTTTGTCACAATAAGAAAGATGTGTCCGGCTGTACAGAGTGCTTTGCATTATCAAAAAGCACATAAAGCATGAATTTGAATTCCAACGTTGCCAGATGCTACAACATAAGTGCACCACAGAACGATAAAGTATCCTAATGCCAGAGTGATCAGGAAATGTACATTGACAAAATGTGAAGTGAAAAAGCTACACGACACTACAAACAACCAACCAAGGACACCGTCCTTACAAAGCAATGCAAGTGAATGGGATGTGATTTACTCACGTCACAAGAGTGCATGAAATAATGATAAATAAATATGCTTGTGCAGCATATTGTCATATGCAGTAGTATGCAGACTGAGGATGCTGAGGCAAGGTTAGCCATGGAGTGAGGTGCGTAGCATTGTGTGTCTCAAAAAATGCTTGATATCAATTGTGGAATTGTTTTTTTTTGTCCACAATAAAAAGGCATGTGGTTGGTTGCCAGCTCATTTAAAATATGACTGGCTCAAGTAAAAAATGGCTGCAGGATGAAAAGCTTAAAATTGCTTAATGAAGTGCTCCATCTGAGCATTTGGCTGCATATTTCCACTCGAATTAAACGGAAATGGGCAATGAAAAATGACCACACAGCGTCTGCACATTCACAAATTGAAGGCCTTTCCCTTTTCATTATCTTACTTTTTACCTTTAAATGACTAAACTGGCAAGGGTGTTTAATCTGTTCTCTTTGGTCAATGCCAGATGATTGGAGAAGAGGAGGGCTGGTATTCAGGTGAATGTTAATTGCGGCCGACGCGGAGGGGCTAACCTCTCAGTTTAAGACAGTAATGAGAGAGCATCCTGCTGCCACGGCAACACTGGGCACAACGGGCGGGGGAAGGCTCATGTTTATGGTCTGATGAGTGAGCAAAACGGGGACACATTGCACGCCTTTGTGTGTATGAAAAGGTTGTGTTGAAAACGCTATGAATATAGGAGATTGGGGGGGGGGGGGGGGGGGGGGGGGGGAGAGAGAGACAGAGAGAGATAGGGGGGGGGGGGGACAGACAATGATACTAGAAGTACTATATGAGATTTGCCAGCTATAGAGAGGAATAGGAGTGAGTGAGTGAGTGAGGGAGAGAAAGAAGGAGCACCAGCAGCAGGTTATTTTCTCCCTTGCTGGTCACTGGTCAGTTGCTTGACTTATACTACTACTGGGACCAGCAGATAAGACAGGCCAGGTAAGGACACATAACAACACACAGCCACTTGAAACTGTTGTCATGGGAAACTAGGGGACCAAGCTAGAAGGTGGTAAAAAATAAATGTTTCACCTGGCCTCAAGGCAGGGAAGCCAGCCACACACACACACACACACACACACACACACACACACACACACACACACACACACACACACACACACACACACACACACACACACACACACACACACACACACACACACACACACACCTTGAGTATGGTAGTTAAAATGTCCACGTAGTTGCTCTCAGTCTGATAGAGCTCCTTAGTGACCTGCCACCGGGCAGACTGCTTGGATTGCACCGGCGTTGAACTCTTGTTGGGCTTAGAGATCTCTGAAAGGATAAGAGGGAAAAGATTAAGGCAAGATAGAGAAGCATAATTAGTGGTTTCTCATTATAGCTATAGTGAACATCTGTTTGTACTTTCTTTTATAATTGGCAACTGTGGCCCATAGTGTCTGATGTGCAGGATGGAGGTGAATCCGCCGTGTTTTTAAGTTATACAACTATTGTCTTAACTTTGGCATGGAAAGTGAGTTTTTCTGTGCCTCACTTGACAGGTACACAAACAGTAAGCACACACCCAGCTCTAGCAGTTAGGAGTAAGGTGTTCTGCACAAGGACACTCAACACAGCCGGTGTGAACCGAGGACTGAACCAATAACCCTCCAGGGGCTCATCCTTACCGCCTGCGCTACACCTATGCTAAATATATAGCTTGGTTAGAGCCGTCACAGTGTGTGTGTATGTATATATATATACACACATACATACATACATACACACACACACAAACACACACACATATACACATACACACATATATACATACATACATATATATACATACACACACATACATATATACATACACATATACATACATACATACATACATACATACATACATACATACATACATACATACATACATAGGAGAAAATATGCATCAAAAATACAAGGAGTTACGTGTTTGTTTATGCCCTTTAACATGAAAATATTTACGCCCTTTAGCATGAGAATAAATATGTAAGGCAATCAACAGAAAACGGGGGGAAAGACATCATGCTAGAGGGCAAAACAATCCCGAAACAATTGACACTGCCTCCAGGCTCAGCTTTGAGCAACCCCATGTTCAAAATGTTGCCTTCACACAACCTAATTGCTGAACTGAAGGGCGAAAAGGCTTGTAGTTTTGCTCGCCCTCATCAAAGTGATGTTTGTTTATAGATTCAGGTTCCCATCTCGGGAGGCCTTTTTACCATTGCGACTCAAATAACCGCCGTCTCTTTCTAGGTGGTGAGAACACAATAATTAAGTAGATATATTACTTTCTAGAGAAGATCCCATTGATGCCGATACTGCGCAATAATTTCCTTTTATACAGACGGGGTTATGAAAATAGTGCTATAGGTGGCCTGTCAAAAAGTTGTAAAATACAGATAAAACTGCCAGAAGTATCAAACTCGGATGAAAGAACCATTACTCTCACTTTGCCTTTGAGATACTTTCATCACACCCCAAAGACAAAGTGATGAGAAGTTATCCAATTCGTCATTGTAAAAAAAAATAATAAAAAAAAGGTGAATTCTGCATTCTGGAGAATGAATCGAGCCGTTAGACCTTAACACCTGGCCCTGCACAGGTGGGCTATCCTCATTAGTAGTATTAGTTCAATCAATTACTATAATTGGATGGTGAGTACCAAGCAAACAACATTACAATTAAATGAAAATGGAATGAAACAAAGATATGCTGGACATCTTGGATATACAGGACATCCAGTCAAGAAGTCAGTGTAAAGGGCTTTGCATACCAAGTCCGTATTTTTCGTATGCGTTTTTTTCATCCGTCATCCGATAAAAATCGTTACGCACAGAAACTTTGCACACTGAGTCCGATGCGTTTTATTATTGTATTTGTTTGTTGAGAAAATTCAAATGTAGTCTTTTGATGGATGCCAAAAATCACAGAAAATCGAACCTGTTCCGAAAACTTTAATGACGGACGAAAGTTTCGGTGTTGGTGTGTAAACGTGATTGACACGTGAGGTCGTAATTATTTTTAAACGTGCGACAATTTCGGACGAAAAATACGTACTTGGTGTGCAAAGGCCATTAGCCTACACGTCTCCCATAGCCAGACCTACAGTTCACTTCACTTTAGTGCTGTGCCAGCGCTGGATAAAGGTCTGGTTCTAGTCACTATCATTTTGGCATAGGGGAAAAAAGCGAGCCGTCTTGTCTGTATTTCTTTAACAAATCAAAATCGTCTTGGGCGGTGCTAAGCCCAGGATGCAGCAACAGCGGCAGATGGAGGAAGGGGGAGGAGTATAAGGTATAAGCACACCCAGAGCCTCCCATTGGGCGACTCCTACAGTCGCCCAATGAGTCGCTTAATTGGGTGCCAACCTGCGAGTCACACAATTTGACCGTATGCGACCGTCTGTTGGTGTAGATCCAGGAAGGCCTCTGCCTCTTCCTCTATAGTTGTTGTGGGGCGACAGTTGACTGGTACTAGACATGCTCTCATGCCTGTTCCCTTTCTGACCGCTAACCATGCTCTGCCTCGCTCTTCTCCTGCTCCTGTTTCTCTTCCCAGCCAATGCTCCTCATCCTCTCGCTTCCCGCCGCACCTCTGCTCCTTCTCCACGGCTGGCTGGCGCGCCGCTTGTGTATATTAGCCTCTGGGAAACATGGCAGGGTGACGCCACGGCAAATTACCTGCGAGAGCTTTGCACGTGTCGGGTGTGTTGGAGATGTCCAGCAGGGAGCCCATGGACATGGAGTGCTCGGCCGAGGGCCTCTTGCGTGGCGGCGGGAAGGGCGAGATCTCCGTCTCCTTGGCGAGCTGGGCCAGGGTGTCGCGCAGCCGCCGCCGCTTGCGGTTGCTGTTGGGCGTGGTGAGGGAGAGGAGGGACACCGCCTTCTTCATGGCCGGGCTCTCGTTCTGGGAATGCAAAAAAATTATAAATATTAAAAAAAAAAGGAAATAAAGCCCATCGCTCATCATTGTCATGCAAGGCCACACACACACACACACACACACACACACACACACACACACACACACACACACACACACACACACACACACACACACACACACACACACACACACACACACACACACACACACACACACACACAATAAATAAAAATAAAACAGCCATTTTTGTCTCGATCTTGACGAAGGGACTGCATTGTTTTCATGGAATTTCAATGCAGGTCCACTCTTGCGCATCGCCAATTAGCAATGAAAAAATATCTTTGTCAGAATAAGAACATTTTAGCATCAGAGATGTAGACACTTGAGTGAGTCATATGCGACTATTTAATACGAGTGATTCACACTGCTCCATACACACCTTTTGTTTTAGCACCTACACCATTCTAACAAGTGGAGCACAGAGATGTTACCAACCCGTTTCATTCTCCTTTAAAAAAAAATGTCCTTTATCTGTGCCCCCTGAAGTACTTCAATTTGTTTTACATTTTTATTTAATTTTTTTCTGATGAATAGGCTACTGAAAGACAATGCACGTTGTTTCTTGGTTTTTAAAAGCTTGTCTTGGTTCTCCGTTAACAAGTGGTGCCAATTGCCATTGGAGACGGAGCGTCCAGTCAAGCATGACTGTCCACACGGACACGCACCAAAACACTTGGCCTCTCTTATTAGGGGTCTTTATCCAATCATGATCAAGATATGAGACACTGTTCCGTATGATTGAACACACGCACGTGCACAAGCACAAAAAAAAAAAAAAAAAAGCATTCAACTGACAATTTCTACTCATCTTGTCAGTTTTTAAGACATCTCTAGGAAGCAGCAATTGCCCTGTGGGGCCATGTATGTGTGTCAGTGTGCGTCTAATAGACACTAGAGTGTGTTTGTTTACCCATTTGAAATGTTGGTTATACCCTGCATCCTAAGTGTTACTCACCTTCTCATAGAAGTACATGGACTCTCCTGCTCGCGCATCCATCTGAATGCTTCCCCAGAACCACTAAAAAAAAGGAGGGAAATGAGAATTTTTTATCCTCCATTGTCAATAAAGTCACATCATGTGAAAATATGACAGAAATGCTTAGAAAGGCATCCAAGTTGTCTACCAAGGCACTTTCCCCCAGAGTGAAAAAGAGAAAGACATTTTTTTATTTCAACTGAAAATGTTGAATAGAAATGAGGAATAGTGCAATGGCAATATTTAACTGGGGAGCACCTTAGATAATTCACACGGTGGGGATTTTTTTAGGGTTAGACTTGACAGACAGAGACCTATGGCGGTGCACGTATTGCAACCCCACGCATAAAATGGGGGGCTGGGCCTACCTCCTGCTTGACAACATAGAGTTTCTTTGAGGGCATAAAGGGCAGCTCCTTCACAGAGTTCTCCTCCACCACCATGTGTGTGCACCGCTCGTCCTCCACCTCCAGGGTGGTGCCCCCTGCAACAGGACACACACACACACACACACACACACACACACACACACACGCAGACAAGGAGAGACGATGGGCATTCAGATGCAATACACAGATACACAGGAAGTAACGCAGTAGTGTGATAATACATTTTGTTTGTTTTGCGTTGGTGCGCAATAAGAAAAACTTCAGCCTCAACAAATGATTTAGACTTTCTAGTGTGCCAAGCAACATGTTGCCGGCCCCAGCATCAGGTTTCTATGAGAAATGCAACACCCATGGAACGAAATCACAATGTGTTGCGCCCACTGGTGTAAACATTTTGTTTTAAAAAATGGCAAAAATGACCACACCACCAAAGACAGTAGCTTAACACTGTGTGTGTGTGTGTGTGTGTGTGTGTGTGTGTGTGTGTGTGTGTGTGTGTGTGTGTGTGTGTGTGTGTGTGTGTGTGTGTGTGTGTGTGTGTGTGTGTGTGTGTGTGTGTGTGTGTGTGTGTGTGTGTGTGTGTGTGTGTGTGTGTGTGTAGGAGTACTACAGACCATGCTTGAGTGTCCTCTCCTCCATGTTGGCCTTCTCCTCTTCAGAGAAGCCCAGGAAGCTGAGGACACAGTCCTGGAAGGGGGGCACTTTGAAATCTGGACGGAACTTCTCGTCGTTGGCGTGGAAAGACCTTGGTGAAGACAGTAGCACACACATGACTCACACACACTAAAGCTGTGTCCCAATTCAGGGGTTGCATGCTTCCAAGTATGCGGCCTTCGCGGCCTTCGAAGGCGACTCCTTCTAAGGGACCTTCGAAGGCCGCATCAACCGTTGTTAAATGAGACAGTCTAGCCTTCGAAGCATTTCCTGGTTGCGTCACCAGCTGCGTCACCAGCCGTCAGTTGGTAGTAACGTAGCCATTGCCTGTCAGTTTGTCGTCAGTTGAAAAACAGACAGAAGTTCTAATAAAGCAAAAAATGATCATAATATAGATAATAATGAAGTATAACATATAATAGTGATAATCATAAACGTAGCTCTTTATTCAATCCAATCGTTTAACTAGAGTTTGCAGTTTTACAGTCTGGAAATAAAGCAGGGATAATAAAAGTAATAAAATATAAGTAATTAGTAAAAGTGTAAGTAGTAATAAGTAAAATTAATTAAATATAAACCCAATACTTATTACATTTAAATATAAATTAATCGCCATTGTTATTTTCCCGCCACTAAACAGCGGCGCGCAAACGATTTTGGGATATGCGAGGCCGTGAAGGATAGTTGCGGTGCATCCACCAAAAAGAGGGAAAAGAAGTACGCATTTGAAGGAGCCTTCAAATTGGGACAGCCTTCGCGCCGCGTTGTGACGTAATCGGCCTTCGAATGCGTACTTCGAAGCATGCAACCCCTGAATTGGGACACAGCTTAAGGTTTTGACAAGCAAATCGAGTAAGCAAAAATATTATTACTGGTTTACGTTTTCATTTTGGCACACGCACACACACACGCGCTTTGGTATCCCTTCAGAACAGCTAAATACAGCTTTGGTATCCCTTCAGAAAGGGCCACGGAATAAGATGATGTATTGTTGTGCATGTCTGAACTGCAATTTAATTACCAGTCTTCCTTCCCAGTAGGAGTAGAATCATCCTCGCTTCAAATCAGATTTGACTTGCCATGTGCTAGTCAACATAGCCATGCACTTACTTGGTAAACAAGATTAAATGGAGAGATTTCAGGCGGAGCATACATTTACTTTTCTTACAAGGGCGTGAGACACTTGGGGTTGAGGACATTGCAACTATTGTGGAAAGGTAAAGTTCCTATTTATGTTAAATTCAATTTGGTGCTATGGAGATGCTTGTAATAAAATAATAATAATACAAAAATAAAAAGGTTTAGGGGGCTTTGTTAATACAAAACAATTAAGGACAGAAAAATTAAGTAAGAAAATCTGCTGTATTGTATTGGCCTTCCAGCGTTGAACGACCTCTAGTAGTGGAGCTCTGTGGCCCCACGGTCTGTGGCAAGAACACTCCCTGACCACCACGAGAAACCATCACTCACATTGAATTGTCTTGGAAACCCCTTTTCACTTCCTACTTCACTAATTTAGCGGATAAGTAATAATACACACAAGTACTAATACACAATCCTCCATACTTAAAATGGAGCACAAGACAACGAAAGCACAGCAAAATAACTGTGCAGTATTACCAGGTTAGTGCCCAATGTAGGGCAGAACAATTAATCAAAATATTAGCGAAATAGCAATATGGCCAAGTGCAATATCCAAATCGCAGCGCTGTAATTTTTTGATAAGAGTAAAATGTGTAAATGTACATTTATCACACCATTATACATTAAGTACTCTAGTGCTTCAGAGATGCCCTGGCCTACACATTTTTTTTCATTTTTGTTTGGTACAGACCGCAACAAATGTCACACCATGATTTTAATAGTTTTTTTCAGTGAAAATGAAAATTGTGATGCATAAATGAACATTCCCACCAACGGTGAACCATATATATGATATGATTTTATCATATCATATCGTTCAGCCCTCGCCCAATGTCAGCCCAATCAACCCACGCGCACGCGCACACGCACACGCACACACACAGAACTGTGAACTTACACGTGGTCTCTCCTCTCCCAGGCCTTGTGTATCCAGGACGGGGTGAGGATGGGTGTCCCCATGCACACAGCCAACTGAAAGCAGTACATTCAGGGGAATCAGAGCGTGAAACATACAGATACAGAGTGAGACGCATTGATTGAGAGAGAAAAAAAAAGAGAAAACGGACACACAAAGGCAGACAGAGAGAATTGTCAACAGACGGAAAAAACAGCACAGCACACAAGTGTAACAATATTCTATTGTCTAACAAAAAATATGTTCAAATCACTTCACAGCAAGTTCTTTCAATGTAACGATATCTCCTCAGTCTATCTCCATTGTGCCCGTCACAGTGCGACTGCCGACATAAACAATCATCAACAATAAGATGGATACAAACAGTTTTTGCTTAAGGTGTGCTACAAAAAAAAGACAATAAAATATCAATTTCATAAATTCAAAAGCTGTTCCTGATCCCCAGCCTCCTTCTCTTATTCTTTTAAAAACATAAGTGTTAAACTTTAAAACAGAAAATAGCTGAGCGTGTGCGACAAAAGAAACCAACGACTTTTTTGGAGGGATTGATTTGTTGTTTGTTTTGGGGTCTTTCTTGCTGAAGAAAAAAAAGGAAAGCAAAAAGGCATAAAGGGTGGAGTGAAGGAAGCGGCACAGAGAGAGAGAGAAAGAGAAATAAAAAACAGGAAACAAAAGGAGAAAAACCTTGCAAAACGACATCATATTGGGATGAATGCGAGACCAAATTTAGTCCAAATGTAGACTACAAAACTATTATCAACATAAAACAACATCGAATATCATTATCTACAGATCTTGGTGGCACAGTAGATCGCTACATGACAAGTCATTAGGATAATGCAACAACATAAATGAATCAAGGGAGGGATAGTATACATGTAGTTGCAATGACATGGAGGCTTTGGAACATAAAGTGCTAAAGTGCTTGAAATGCACCCAACAACTGAGCAGTGCTTGTCTTTGGAGAGTTAGTGTCTGACTTGCATATGATGTAAACATACCAACCTTGTATTTCTCGCCGTGCGTTGAATAAGCAATTAGGTGTGTGACCTTGGTGCTAAAGTCTTTGCGAATGGTCCCGCCCATGTGATGGACCAGGTTTACCAGGTTCTTCTGCAGGGAGGCAAATAAAGGACGGAGGGGAGGGCAGTGACACAACTTAACGTGAACCGTGTATAAAAAGGACCAAAATCACATCAACCCTGACCAATTACATTAATTTTGTGCCTTGACCTTTAAAGTAAAAGACGTTCCTCCAACTTGGAGTTTGCCTTGATCTAAAGACACACTGGCGCAACACTAGCAACCTTAACCTTTTTTTTTTTTTTTTGACGGTATGAAACACTGATAAATGATCAGTAATTGTCATCACTTGGCCATTTCGAACCGAGTCTAAACAATTAGCAGATAGCTATAACCATTTACGATGCTTCCCTGTGTTGATTTATGATCCCATCAAAACATCATTTTGACTTAACACTTCAGGTCAAAATACGACGAAAACTTTGTCAACAAAGACACACAGATTTGGTACCCAATCCAGGCCTTGTATTGTCGTGAGCTGGGGGTGACCAGTGGCAGTTGAACTCACCAGCTCCTCCTTGTCCCTGAAGCCGGTGAAGCACAGTGACAGGTTGAGCATGGTAGTGCTGTAGAGCGGGCGGCAGGAGAACGGCAGCGGCTAAAAGCCCCACAGAGACCAGAGTCAGTCGACATCAACAGTTAGCAAAAAACAGAAGTGCATGAAATGTAGAAATTGGTTCACGTCAAGAGCATTTTATTTTGTTCTTGGCCGCATTAACTATTACGACCCTTGATTTTCTTCAAAAAAACAATATCAACCATGGCAAATTTGAAACTGAATTCTCAGTTCGCAGCACCAATAGGTTTTTGTTGTTCTAGGAAGACCATCAACCTCAACCAAACGGTAGAAATAACCAAACATGGATTCTGACCATGATTAATACAATGTATAATGTCGCAAGAACTAGCTAGAAGCAGGTTCATAAAATAATAAATGTGATGTAATTGTGAAAAAAGTCCAACAATGTAAATCTTGAAACACCAAGCTCATGTGTAAAATGTTTCAAGAATGTAAAATATTTTAAACATGCCTTTTCTAAAGATGACAAATATGTCGTCAGACATTACATGAACACAGACATAATATATTTAAGCAAGTTCAGACATAAAAAAAAAGAAAAATACTTGCTTATAAGCACATATTTTGGCTCTTTATTAGTCACTATAAAGCACTTATTAATGCATTATTCTGCATGACCATATTCTACGACTACTAGGTCATTAACTTTAATATTTGAGTGTTCCCTCAATAACAGAATAAAGTAAGGAAGTTGAACATAAATGACGATCTTAGCAACTAGTTAATGGTGAATATGTGGTCCCTAATCTAAAGTGTTACCGACCTTTCTTTTGCAAAAGGCCACGGTGTTAAGACATTAAACCCAATGGCAGATGGAAAAACATATTTGTTACAGAAAACAATTTTTTTACGCCTTTGCCCAAAACATCACTTATCAAGCACAACATATCCTTTATATTTGTACTGTGTCAACATGTGTGTAGCGCGACGCGTGGGCTGACGAGGATGTGCCGACGTGCCCTGGTTATTGTTGATGGCTGGTCGAGACAGAGTGGCCTATTGCTCACTGAAGGACATTAAGGTCCCATCTGAGAACGCAGTCAGTCAGACGGACAGAGAGCGAGCGAGATGGAGGAGGCAGAACCTTGTTTGTCATCAGCGCTATAGGCAGTTGGCGTTTATTCTTTTCCACGCTCGTTTCTCAGACTAAGCCCATCTGCGTGTGTCTGGTGGTGTGTATAAGGGCCGTTAGATCCGTCTTATGGACAAGATATAACCTTGCTTTGCCAGACAGAAGCTGTGCATGCACAATCACACACACTTTCTGTATTTACTGTGGTATGCATATTTCTACATATGCATCTATGGAAAGGAAAAACATACCTCCGTAATAACAATCAAGCTACACTGCCATATTTCTATGAATCCAATTTGAAATCAAAAGCAAGGAGTGGAGCTAAATGTTGGTCCTTCCGTTTTAACGGTTTGTAATATATATATAGAAATATGGTTCAGGAAACACGTAAAATAGTTGTTTTACAAGTGTTTACTCTGTAAAAGGTTATTACCAACCTCTTCCTTGGCAGCGCAGTGCAGAATTACAGGCGGCCCGACGATGCGGTTATCGCGTTTATAGAGGTAGCTGAATTCCGGTGAGTCGAAACTGTTGAGGACAAACACGGACTCGAACTCTGTGTTCTCCCCATCCGCAAAATCCTCGACGTTGTCCGTCAGTATGCATGGTTTGTTAATGTCCTGCCAGAAATGGAACAAGTAGGGAGGTTATGACACCAGACTTGGTAGACCAAGTTAACACTAGCTGGCTTACGTGTTAACAAGGGCTCATAGGGAAACGCTCAGGTGAAAGTAGAAGATATCTTTTGTTTGTTAGCCAACATTACAACTTAGAATGACATTTGTGAGTACCCAGCACTGAGGAAAGATTAGTTGATTAATCAATTAGTTGATCAATAGAAAATTAATGGATTATAATTTTGATAATAGATCGGTGATTTTCGGTCAGTAATAAGTAAAGTAAAAACGACGCAACAGCAACTTTTGCTGCTTATAGGCTGCTTTTCTGTCTCAGACTATACAATTAATACTTCTACAACGTTTCTTGGCTCCTCGTCCTCCTCAGTCAAAAAAAAAACATTCTTTGGGCTGGATATTTATGATGGGTGATGAGTAGTTTGAGATGTTGTTTTTATTGGATAATTTAAACATATATTATAATAAATCGGTAGATTAAACAACGGAGATAATAATTTGTTGCCACCCTATTCCTTACATTGAAAAGGTACTCATGAACCCAAAACATGATCAAAGAGCAAAACCCAGTTGATCAAAGAGTAGAAGTTCCTAGCTATCTGTTCTTGAATATCCTTCAGGGGCTTATCCCTCAGAAGTACTTAATAAAACAGTCAGAGGGAGATACTCACCAATTCACACACACATTCAAATGTGCATAAGCACAAACACACACTTAAAGGCCCCGTGAAACACAAGTCAGAGTGCTATTTGATCATATGTATTCATTTCCGGTAAAAACACAAAGCTAGGGAGGGACTTATTTACACTGTATTGATTGGCGTTTACAGTAGCCTATAGCGCTGAATGTGCTGCCAGATTGACAGTAGCTAGCAGCTCAACATGGAAAGCCATGACGACAGCCTGCTCTCTGTTGTGGAGGACATAAAAACTCAAAGCATTTTCATTGAACGCAAAATTAGTAAACCCTCCTGAGTGCAGGACGAGTCATCAAACATTTGAAATCGTTTTACAGGAAGAGAAAAGACAGGGAATTTGATGTAAAAATGCACAAAAAGGTTTTTGTTTTCCTACATATATTTGGCATATAACAAGAGATAAATGAACAATAAACACAGGGACACAGGATTAACTGTGGGACTGGGAAAATGTATTTTTCATTTCATGGGGCCTTTAAGTTCTCCCTTTGGGTTCCTCAAATATACCCATGGCCCCACACAAAGTGCTCTACGCAGTAGGAACCGACCAGCACCGACCATTTGTTTGATAGAGAGAGGGTGGACTGGAGAGAAACAAAACAGTGAGACAATGAATCAGGGCAACAGGGCTATTTGAATAAATGGCCACAATTAAATCACAAACTAACTGCAAGGCTGCGCCGGGCTCAAGCTGGCCTGCAATAGCTGGGGTGAAATTATGTGAGCTACCTGTAAACCTGCTCATAAAACAAATTACTTCAGGTAAATTAGTTCCGCTAGGTGACAGAGGACAAAAGGCAATAGGAGAGAAACATTGGCGGGTGTTACTTTCTCACACACACACACACACACACACACACACACACACACACACACACACACACACACACACACACACACACACACACACACACACACACACACACACACACACACACACACACACACACAGTTAGGGTGCACATTGATTAAGATATATGGATTGAGTTAAAGGAATGTGAAGCATTAAACAAAATGGCAACATGAGTAAGGCTTGCACCCTCAGACCTTTGTACTGACAGTGACCAACATATCTTGAACTGGACAGACCAAATATGCCATTTGACAATATCCTAATATTCTGTATATTAGTTTGGCATTCATTCAGAAATCTGACATTATAACATATCAAATTGGTTCTGAATTCAATAGCCTGAATAGAATGCAAGGCCTGATACAGTTCAGTTTGTGAAGACACTGAGCTGAACACAATATTACGAAGGCCAATTCGAAGAGGTTTTCTTGTTGTTTTTTTACTTGAAAAGACTAAGATCATGTATTTTATTAATTTAATATTGTCTAGTATTTGTTCTATTCATGTCATTCCAGTATTGCCATGTTTTGTTTGATTGAAAACTCAAACAATTGCAAAAAATATTTTACCACCAAAATATTTTTCAATGAAGACAAAAAAAACAAAACACAACTACTGAAATAAGCTTGATCCAGCCTATTTACTTGTTTCTCATTCTATCAATTCATCAATTTGAAGTCATAGACCATGTGCAACCTATCCAAAAGGTTGGCTTTTAATTAGATCCATGAGCTAAGAGCGCTGTCCCAATACGTTCCCTACCCCCAAGGTCTGTGGGAAACAAAGGTCTGCAAAATAATATCACAATTTGTTCAACAACATAATAAACACCAGTGTAAAATGTACCATGCAACCAGCACTGCCTTGCCTCATCTCCATTATCAGAGATTTCCAATGTCACTATCCATTCATCGATTAGTCATGAAAATAAAATGTATTTTGCTGATTGATTGACAATGAATCGAGTGGCCATACCATGGCATTAACCATACGAGTCCTGTTTATTGTCGTTCTAGTCGATTGGTCGTATGCTTTTATGACCCATGGAAAGGCACGTTTCAGAATTAAATGCCACTAGGACGGTAGGGTTTAAGTGGTTGCAAGTAATCAGTCAATCAATCAATCGTTTACGTTGGCTTCACTGGTGGAAATTGTTTTGCTGAACAAAATGCGTCACATTTAGCGGTACCAACACCTTTCAGCTCACCATGTGTGGACCAGTCATGGGATGGGGTGGGTGAGTCAAAACACATATTCGGAGTGTAAAAAACACCCATGCAACACTAACCGCCAAAATCTTCCCCTCAAGTGTTAAAGCCAGACAGGCGAGTCAGACAGACACAACAGGCAGGCAGGTACTATACCATATTGACTATAGATTTTATCATCAATTTCTCCTGGGCACCAGACTCGCCTCCTCTTATCTTTACAACCAGGACTTCCATTACTCTGACGGCCTGTAAAAAAATATACAATAATGGAATACATCCGACCAGAAGTCTGGATGTCAAATATCATATGGGAGGGGAAGGTGAGAGGAAAAGGTAAAATGGCTGGCCAGGAGTGCAATAAAAGGAGAGAGACGGAGAGAGGTGAGACATTTTAAGAGGCCAACAGAGAGAGAGGATGGGAAGGAGGGAGGGGGGGGGGGGGGGGGGGGGGGGGGGGAGAATCAAGGAAAGAGAAGGCAAAATGTATTGTGACAGATTAATTCAACTGCATGATGACTGCGGTGGAAGCGAGGACACTAGGGCAATGCCGGGGCTGCAGACTGATAGGCAACAATGCCTATGGGCAGTGTTTCTTTACTTAATGTACTTTCAAATCTAATGTGATTAACGTGTGTGTGACTGGTCTGCAGTCACAGACATATACAGCATTTACATCTGAAACAAAAAAAAAATCATTGTTTTAAAGTGAATAAAAAGGTACACCATTATTCAATTGGTCTTCAACATGGTACTGTGTGTGATATGAAAACACAAGTCTTCATACAACGTTGAACAGTTTTTTGTCGCTTGATGTCTACACATACATTAAGGGATTTTCTTTTTTGCGTCTACCATTGGAATAATTTGCGTTATCAGGTATAGCCCCCCCCCCCAAAAAAAAGCAAGAAGTTGTCACAGCTGTGAGCTGGCGAGAGCAGAATAACCTCTGGGGATAGAAATGTGAAAGTCAGGGAGAGGAGATAGCAAGGATGTTGAACAGAGCTGCGCCTGGCAGCTGTAAACAGAATCAAGGAAACCACTGATTCTTTATGCATCACGTTACAATTTAATGCTCAGGTGTGTGGAGGGGCTCTGCATGCGGCAAAATATTATAGCATGAATTAACAGGCCTATCTCCATGGACAGGCAGGTGTGAAAGTGCATGAGTGAATAGGAATGCCTTCACCCTCTTTTCCACTCCAACTACAAAGACTCAGGGATATATGGCTCAAATAACTTTACATCCATGTTGTTGTTGATATCCAAGATGCTAAACTTCTGGGTGCTGAAATGTGTGTCAAGTGAAAATATATTCTAAAAGATATATACCGCGGTTAGGCATGGGACGATATGAAAATTAAATTTCTCGATTATCTTGGCCAAAATAATTGCGATTCACAATATTATCCTGATAATCATCAATATATGGAACAACACATGCTGGAATCACTTTACCTTACATTTTGTTACAACAAATATTTTTATTGCACAGATAGGACATCTTTTTTTAATGAACATCCTTTTCAGTGAAAAACAAGCAGATAAGCCACCTCTTCAGCCATGGTGACAGGCTTAGGATTTTGGAACGATGCGGGCTTCCCCTTGTGGCAAACTCAAGATAAAAATCAATATAGGACTGTATGTTAGCTAGCCAGACAGCTTTTTTCAAGTCACTCATGTGAGGATATTCACGATTATCATGATTCACAATAATAATAATGGAAATTCACCACAATCTACTTATTGTGAGTGTTTTTTTCTCGTGATTAAGTGAAGATTGTATATCGTCCCATCTCTAACAGCGGTAGTACTGAAAATGTAATAAAGTGTTCTATGATAGTGCTTGCTTGGGATGGATCGCTTGTCGATGTACTGCTGTTCCCCTGGCTTTGAACACAGAAGGATTAGCAGCAAACTCAGTCTGCCCGGGACAAGCTTGGACTATAAAACCCATGTTTCAGGCCACTTGTTCTCGTATAAGCAAGGGTTTATTTCTTCAATTGGATTTTCAAACAGAGATTCATCCAGGAACCCCAGTTGACTCAAGAATGAGGTAAATACAGTGTCCAGGTTCTATGTCAAGATTGTAAATGACTAAGCTAAAATGGGCTGGATGAATCACAGGTTTTGTCAGTAGCCTACCTTCAGAGCTTGGACCAGTGCATCATTTCTGGAGGCCTGACCTACAAGAACCACCCTGATCTCCACCTTTGGCAGCATGTCTGAGAAAGAAATAAAGAAAGGAAGCGATAAAGAGCTTGCTTGGGCACATGAACCCTAAAACCAATACATTTGTGTTCCCAAAACACAACCCTTATGAACTTTGGTTCATACGGGTTGCATTTTGGGACCAAAAATGTATCTTCTAAAAAGCAATAGAGATAAGAAAAAAATTACACTGGTATAGTCCGTTAAACTCAGTCCCATCTAAAAACACGAAATTTAAAAAATATATATAAAAATCACATTTCCACCAGCGAAACCACCCAAATAGGTTGGAGACATTACAAAAGCTCAATGACATTTTAGAAAAGCAAGGCAGAAAGGCTAATCACAACGTTAACTTAAGTAGGTTAACTTGAAAGGCAGGAATGTAGTATAATTGGTACAAGTGTATTTGTGTTAGCTTGGTTGGCGCACACCAAGAATGTAAATGCATACAACAGAAAATCCACAAACAGAATGTTATTTAAACTTAATTAGCAAAAAAATAACAGTACCTACCCTGCCCTTTTTAATGTCAAGAGACAAAACATGCTGTTGTACCACACTCACTCTTGACTTGAGGAAAGAGCTAGGCAGTAAACCCGTTTTGCTGATTTAACAAGTGAGCAGGGTGGTGAAGGAGGATAGTTTTGAGGAAATACCTACACCCTTTTGTAAGGGTAGCTCTAGTCTTACAAATCAGACTTTAGACGGCAGACAAGCTCAGATCTGGGAGAACAGGGCACTGTCTTTCACTGCATATTTGTTTGGATCAATCGTGTTGCGGGGATCTGTAAGCACGCAATTGGTGACCACAAACTCAACCAGCCGTAGTAAACTGTAAAAAAAAGTGTCTGTAAAGGTATCCAACCAACAGTGTGTTGACTGGCCACTGTAGAAAAACACTATTAAAATCCCATTCTGAAAGCTTCATCCAGTCGTTCAAATTAGTGGTTTTTTTGTACGACATCTCAGTAACGAAACAGGAAAGGCGTAACTCCGCCCCTCGCATTTTGGGTTTCCGGCCGGGGCTCTGTCCCGTCTCCCACCAGATGTTCTGTTATAACATAGTAGCACTGCTGGACCCGCGATTAGATTAGAGCTAAGATCTGAGGTTTAACTATGGATTAAGAGGGAGATATTGCAAAAGGGGGCAGTTTGTGAATTTGGAGTGGAAATAGGAAGGAAGATGTAACTCCCTCTGGTCCGACTGGCCTATGACTTTGGAGTGTGTGTGTGTGTGTGTGTGTGTGTGTGTGTGTGTGTGTGTGTGTGTGTGTGTGTGTCAGGGTGCAGTGACACACATAATGTCCCGGATGTTTTCCCTGCCACAACAGCAAGTGGCAGGGAACGACAAGGTTGCCTGGGACAGAGGAGAAGGAGGGCAAAAGAAGAAAACCAGGGGTCGACCGCGGCTAGGGCTAACCTTCGGCGTCGTCCATCGCGCCCAGAAAGCCGTGGTCCTTGGTGGTCTCCGCCATCCTGGAGTCGCAGACCGACGAATCCACCAGAATGCTCCTCGCCGCCCCCAAAGTCACTATGCTGCTGTCAGCCATGACAGCAGGCAACAGAGGCACCAAACTGTCCAAACTATCAAAAGTTAACAGGAGTGAAAAACAGGGACACACTGAGAGTACGGAACAAGTGGGGGCTGGAAGAAGAAAAAGGAAAAAAAAAAAACTTATTGAAACAGAGAAGAGGTGACAACTGTCAAACTAGCAGCCAAGAGAGAAAACCTTGGCATGCCTTAAAAACAGCTACAGTAGATCCTGGCCAAGTCTGACATCAGCTACACAGCATCATACATCAACCAAGCCCCCAAACTTCACAAGACCTGGATGCAAACCCAGCTCATAAGGACCTTGTTGGTCTCTCCATGCACTGCGAGGGTGTATAATGAAACATTATTTTCAATTACTCAGCTGCGATTGTAATTCGTGGACACACACACACACACACACACACACACACACACACACACACACACACTTGTCAACTCGTTGAGTTAGACGTGTCCATCATGTTGACATGTCAAAGTCAAGCCTGGACAAAACTCGTTCATTTAACCCATTTTTTTTTTAACGTCCAATGGTGACGTCACGTACAACGGAACAGTTACCTGTTAACAGGAAACACGGCTAGCGGGCTGGCCTTTAACAACACACTCAGTTAGCATTAAAATCAACAACTGACTTACCGTCGTCGTTGTTGTCGTCGTTATCGGCGAGATAGCCAACAACCGAAATACGATGAAATGATGTCTGTACCGTGTGCTAAACTGGGTGGTTGTCCAGTTAGCGAGATAGCCGGCTAACGCTAGCTGGCTAATTAGCCAGCTACACAAACAAGTTCAGTCCCTTCCAACTTTAACGCACCAACGGTCGACATGAAACAAAACAAAAAATTAAAAATAAAAATTCAACACAATCTGCTGGGGCTGAATCTAAACGTCATACATGGCCCGCCGCGGGCGACATAATACGATATAATGGCTAATAAAAGGGCTAATCCTGTGTGTGTTGACAGCTGAGGTTCGCATGGTAATGCGGACGGCGCTCGCGGATCCGCTCTGAAATTCAAAAAGGGCAACGCGGACGTGAACAGCGCGCTCTGATTGGCCGGGGAGCCGGGCACGCCTCGCGCCGCAGCAGTAGAGGGCCGCTGATTGGTCCGTTTATTCAAATCACAATGCCACGGCGGACCAATAGGAGGATAGGTGGCGCTAACGTTTTCGTTGTGGAAAAGGCCATTAGAGCGAATAACGTCTGTGGAAATGTTGACATTAAAGTGCGCGTAGACACGTCGAGTTTGGTCGCGGCGTCGCGTTATATTTATATTTTATATTTTAGTTATATTTTTATTTTTTAGAATTGTATAGATTAATTATATTTTAACGCGTCGACGCGACAGAAATGGACACGTCGTTAACACGTCAGGTGGATTTTCTGCTGCTCGAGACGCCTCGTTTCATGTGTGACGTTTCCTCCATCACTTAGTCATCACCTAGACATCACTTTAAGTGATGTCTAGGTGACGACTAAGTGATATCTAAATGATGGATGTCTAGGTGATCACTAAGTGATATCTAGACACTAAGTGATGTCTAGTGATGACTAAGTGAGTCATCACCTAGACACCACAGGTGCGAGCAAACCTAACCCACGAGAGTTGGATTCCTCCAGACCAGAGGTGAAGATGTTTGACCCAGGAGAAGTGAGAAGGGCGGTGGCTGAGCATATCGTGAAGGACGCCCTGCCTCTTTCTACGGATGAGTCGCCGGCCTTTCAAAAGCTTGTCAGCAAAATCCCTGTTCGATCAAGTGACAATCACTTATCACCTAGATATCACTTTTAGTCATCACCTAGATATCACTTTTAGTCATCACCTAGATATCACTTTTAGTCATCACCTAGATATCACTTTTAGTCATCACCTAGATTCCTCTGCTTCTGAAACCGGAAACTAAATTGGTTTCTTCTAAACCCCAACTGTGGCTTACGTTTCATACGTATGTCCTTCCTAACCACCTGTAACGAATGTGTATCACTGTAGGATTTTATATATATATATATATATATATATATATATATATATATATATATATATATATATTGTTTTCAGTCTATGACATTCACACTGACAATGACTTGATTACGTGTAACATATAAATATCTATGAATATTGATTTATAGGCTATAGATAGAACATGAAGAACCATTTTGCTTATGGCTTTTGTTGAAAAAGCCACAACTGTGTGGATAAGACCTTGATGTCCCACCTTATTACACAGATGGACACACACACACACACACACACACCTGCCACTGTTATATTTGTTGTCATCGTATTCTCTCTCTCTCTCTCTCTCTCTCTCTCTCTCTCCCACTTTATCTATTTAGCTCTTGGAGGGCTTCAGAGACCTTGTGGAACAAAGCTTTGCCCAGACCTTATCTCTAGCTCTTTCTTGTGCTGTCCCATCTCTCCACACACACACACACACACACACACACACACCCACACCCACATCCCTTTTGACTCTGAGTTCTCACAAAGCACTATGGGGCAGAGCAAGGGACGCTTTGAAGCTCTTTTATTAAAAGAGACTAGCCCAGTGCCCGTCCAAAATGTGCCTGTGATCAGACCGGGCCGATTGCTTGGCCTCCGGTATTGGTGCTCGCAGCTTCTTCTCCGAGAAACCACTCAGCGAAGCAACTTCACACTCGAGACTGCACTTCCTCGGGTGCTCAGCAATACACCTGCCAAGTGTGAAGTCCATCGGATAAACAGTTGTCGAGAAAATCGAAGGACAGACAGACAGACGTACATACTTAGATACATACATACATGCAACATAGATACATACATACATACATACATACATACATACATACATACATACATACACACACAAACATACATACACACATACACACATACATACACACATACACACATACATACACACATACATACATACATACATACATACATACATACATACATACATACATACATACATACATACATACACACACTTAGATACATACATACATGCGTACATACATACATACATACATACATACATACATACATACATACATACATACATACATACACATACTTAGATACATACATACATGCGTACATACATACATACATACATACAAACATACATACACATACATACATACACACATACATACATACACACATACATACATACACACATACATACATACATACATACATACATACATACATACATACATGCATACATACATACATACATACAGAGACTCTTCCAGTTAGAGACATTTTAATTAGATATAGCAGAAATGTCTGAATACATTAAGCAAGGCCATTGTATCGGTCCGGCCAATTACGACTTTCAGACTTTAACTATTTTAAGTGGAGCTACGGTAGCTAAAATAAAATTGAGTGAACAACCGGTATTAAAAGATGACATAGAAATATATGCTAAATGTTTTAACAAAGGAATTAAAAAATAGTTAACCATTTTAGCAATAGGGATTGAATAAAATATCTATAAGGCTATAAGTATAGCAGTATAGCGTTATATAGGCCTATGTCACTCTGAATTCAGGCAACATTTCTTATCTTTAATATCAAACTGAGATGCTATTTTTACTCTCATTCTTATGTATTCAAGCATATTTATTATCTTTTTTATTTTTTATCATGATATTTCCATTCATATGTCTGAGATGATATTGTGGCTGTATGTCTATCTGTCTTTTATGTCTGGTGAGCCAAAGAAAAATGTCCACCTTGGTGGACATTAAAGATGTATTCTATTCTATTCGATGAAGTAGAGGCCAGGTAGCTTGTTGAGCGCATGTACACTCGCCTGTCAACATGAAGAATGCAGATGCTTAACTAACCCATTAAAGTTAACATAGATATAGTGAGACTGAGCATTTCTAGCCTGTTAGACGCATCCCCCTAAAACCTGGGAGGAGGGCAAGTGGCTTCGAGGTGCTTCTCGAAAAGACATTTTTATGCTGAGTTTGCAAAAGACGGGCGATTAATCATTTTCATCACAGAAATGTAGACATCTGATGGTCGGGTGATGGATGGCTGACTGACTGGCTGCTGTGTAATATGAAAAAACGCCTGTCGGATTTTTTTTTACTGGGGGTGTTCATAGAAAAATATTCATTCAAGCATTTACACAATATGAAATCACATACATATATACACACACACACATTACCTATGAAAATATGGACATATATTTCCATAAACTATGAATTAAAGGCACCAAGTTGAGTCATGGAGCTCCAAAAAATGTGTAGTCAAAAACAGAAACAGACCGTATTGCCAGAAGCTGTTGGTTTGATTTGTGTTTCTATCAGCAACTCATATTTCTAGAATAATTCATCTTCTTGCACCATTTTGAATTTTAAATACAATATATAACATATATTGTATAGTAGTATGATATTACAAAACATAACTAATATAACTAATATATAAGAATATAAAAAGTATTCCTATCACTCCTTATATCTTTTCCCTCCAATAGTAGGCTTTACATCCATTTGCTTTTTCAAATGAATATTTGTATTATTTTAAAATAGTAACAGACAGTTACAGCAGTGGATCAAGTGGGTCACAAACAATATTGTATAACCTTTAAAAAAAATAATTATAATTCTATATACTGTCTGGACAGTTTTATTTGAACATTAGTATGTTTTGAAGACGAGGGGATAGAAGAAAATATGAATACTGTATGTATTCAAACTTTATATGAACTACTGCATATCCAGAGAGAAATGTTAATGTCTCACTTTTTTGACATGGTAATGACCATGTAAAACATAATATTTGGTGGGCTAAAGGTACAGCATGAAAAAGTTTGAGAGTCCATGATGGAAAACCGCTTCATGACCACAATATGAGACTGGTGGAAGTAACTGTCGACTGGGTTGGAAAAGCAACACCTCCCTGTCCCACGGGACGCATGGAGGAGAGTGACGACTCCTCCTAACCAGTCAACCGATGGCTTACAGCTGTGGGCAGAGGGTGTGACTTCAGAGGGCGTGTGTGTGTGTGTGTGTGTGTGTGTGTGTGTGTGTGTGTATGTGTGTGTGTGTGTATGTATGTGTGTGTGTATGTGTGTGTGTGTGTGTGTGTGTGTGTGTGTGTGTGTGCGTGTGTGTGTGTGTGTGGATGAGGTCAGAAGCGGTTTGAGTCTTGAGGGACCTTGACGTTTCTTTGCGCCTGCAGCCTCGTTGGACTCATCAGTCCATAATGAACCCTTTCCCTCCGCGAGGGACCCGGTCTCAACAACGAACCCTACAAACCCTAAATCCTGTTGTTATTTTTCGAATTTCAATAAGATGTATTACTTGATGGTGGTGGTGTGATACAAGAGACATTACTTCACAAGTCCCCACATGCAACACACACACACACACACACACACACACACACACACCCAGACAGAGGGAATAGTGCTGTCAGAGTATCTCATCAGCCTCTTGATAGTGTTCCTCCATGCAGCTATTGTGTGGCTTTTTTGTATTTGTGCGTTAAAAGCACACCCACCCACCCACCACTACTAAATAAATCATTATTGTCAGATACATCCAACATGGTTATTTATATATTATTCGCACCGATGCCCAAACCGTATCAGTTTGGTTCCCCTTTGATGCATTGATCTCCGAATCTCTCTGTTTTATGTTTTAATAGCAAAAGCTGAGAATAATGTCCCGCTGAGAACAGTAGGGGACACAATAACCTAACTACAGTTTAACTTACCTGTGAGGCAAATGTCAGATAGCACAGGGTTGGCGTAAGAGGGAATCTGTGTCAGTTAGGATCACAACGTCGCTGTTCCTATGAGTATAAATAGTGTTTTATGCAGGCTGATATTGTCGTCTTTCTGTTCTTCTTTGAGTTGAATTGAAAAAAAAAGAAGCCATGATGTATCTCCACATCTAGGCATCAAACATCAAAGAAAACCAGGAAGCCAAAACTTGTATCACACACGCCATCGCCTCACTTCAAATTAAGATTTCAGTCAGGGTCGGACACAAGCAGATATAGAAGGAAGGATGGATTTTTCTCTTTTTTCCACCCGCCTTTCGCGTCATTGAGCCGCAGACAGAGAGAATACATTATAGCGAGTTCAACATTAACAGAGCTATTTCCTCCATCCCTTGATGGAGCGGCGGAGCGGCTCTGTGGAATCCTAATGAAGAGGCGCAGAGGCGCGGGCGGCGTCCTACACCTTATAAGCAGCCGCTGATCAAAGGCGGCGAAAAAGCCACGCCGCCGCTGCCGCCGCCGCCGCCCCTGGACCGAGCCTCTCTGCATTGAGTTTCCGTGGCGCATCCGCGGACGGACGGCGCATCATTTCTTCTCTGACAAGGTAACAAAGGTGAACAAACCAAAGTAACAACCTTGACTATTTCTCGGTTACTTTTTGACTTTTTTCCCGTGATGCTGTCAACACCGGGGTATGGGGTCTTGGAATGGAGAGGAAGTATCCGGGCTCCTACTCCCGCTCTCTCTATGCAGCAGATCTTAACAATGTGCCAACATTTCAATTTACCTGTCAAATTTCCAATTGCCTGACATTCGAGGTCCAGTGACCTGAAAGGAATGCAAACAGGTTCGCTGCTCCGAGGTACTAACGCTCAAAAGTAGGCCTGCTGCAACCTTATTATGCACCTGAGGAGGGCCGAGGTGTACAGACTGAGGACTGCTGTACCTCCAGGGAGGCGGACCGGAGCACCTGATGTTATTTTTGTGTTGTTCTTTACTTGTCGGATCATCGTGCGGTATAATATCCAACAAGTCCTCCAACTCATACGCTCACTCTTGTCGTTTGTTCATGCACTAGAATACGACCCACTGGAGCGTTTTTTTCAAAGAGCGTCCACAGCGCCCCCTGTCCGTCACATGGGGATACACATACTTTTCGCCGATGAGCGTTTTTTTCAAAGAGCGCCCCCAGCGCCCCCTGTCCGTCACATGGGGAAATAGATACTTTTCGCCGATGAGCATTGTGGGTGATACTAACGGTTAGGGTTAGGGTTAGAGTTAGGGGTTAGGGTTAGGGTTAGGGTTAGGTTTAGGGTTAGGGTTAGGGGTTAGGGTTAGGGTTAGGGTTAGAGTTAGGGGTTAGGGTTAGGGTTAGAGTTAGGGTTAGGGGTTAGGGTTAGGGTTAGAGTTAGGGGTTAGGGTTAGGTTTAGGGTTAGGGTTAGAGTTAGGGGTTAGGGTTAGGGTTAGGGTTAGAGTTAGGGGTTAGGGTTAGGGTTAGGGTTAGGGTTAGGGGTTAGGGTTAGAGTTAGGGGTTAGGGTTAGGGTTAGGGTTAGAGTTAGGGGTTAGGGTTAGGGGTTAGGGTTAGGGTAAAGTTAGCTAGAAGGAGAGGTTTTCATATCCTGTCTTCAAAACAAAAGCATTGTCACTGTCTCTAAGCTTTTATTTTGTAAACAGCCGGAAATGAGTTTACTTCGTACCGTTGCTGGCATGACAGTTGTATAGCAACGTCGGAAGCAAATTTTAAAATAGGCTATATTTGGACAAAATGACTACGTATTTGGGATCTACGTTGTTACTTTCTCGCCTGAAATGTTTTTAAAACTTAATAAAGTGACATATTAACGGCCGTACAACGAAAAGTGGAGTCAGCCTTTTAGGGCCGGAGGTTACGCTAAACGTAACAATGAGTCGTAAATTCGGGTGCATGCAAAACGACAACAGTGAGCGTATGAGTTGGAGGACAGTCTGATAATATCACGTCCGTTATGATGACCGTCTCATGATATTATCGGTGAGGAATAACCCCTCCCAAAAATGAAACACTCAATGTATCCACACATATAGGGACTTGGAAGAAGAAGTATCCAAATCGTAACCTGACTCCGCCAGATGGAATGATTCGCGTTGGCTCAGCATTTCCATCTGGAATCGTTCCTTTGGGAGGGGGCGAAAATACTGGTTGCTGATTGGATAAACCATCTGCCTATGTTGGTGATTGACGGGCCAAATCAACCAATCAGATCAACGAAGCGTATGACGTGATAACAGAGCGTCGAGGCAAGCTCATCAAGTAAACAAGTCGGGAGAAGGGCAAAAGCATCTTTTCCTCTGAGGAAAGCCTCCAGTGCCGCTTTTTGCTCGTCTTTTAGAGAACGAATAAACTCTAATTCTGCTACAACTTGCTCGATAGCTGTGCGCATCTCGGTCACATCCGCGGAAGCCGCCATGTTGTTTAGACTGAAGAGTCGCTCCTCATTGCGTCACACTTGAACCCGCCTCAAAACCAACGCTGATTGGACGATCATTTTCTGATCGGCTCCAAATTTTCTCCGTTGTGCAATGCCAGACTGAACTGTGAGTGGAATATTGTGGAGCTGGCGAGATCAGGCTGGTCTCGCGAGGCTATCCAAATCCTGGGCTCCTAGTTAATGCCGGCTTTTGGAACGGACGTCAGATGAGGTGAGACGGAACGAGACGGATCACGCTGGTTTTCACCTGCCGCGCGTTAACGCCGCAGCCGGTGCCTGGCGTGCTATTTGAGAGAGGCTGTCGTCGGGTCAACCTGAGTGGAGGAAGCGCGTCGCCGGGCATTAATGAGGCAGGGTGTCGAAAATGGAAACTAAGAGGAATCGCAAATTGGCTGAGAGGCCAAAGCCAGGGCCAAATCCCCGTGTTCTTCATGTGTACCATTTGGTAGGGGTACAATCTATATACACATTAATTGTATTCCTTGCATTGTGAATGTATATTAAAATTACAAAATAAATCATTTAAATGATTCATTGATTCATTTCACACCTGGTCTATCATATATTGGAGCACCAATGACTTTAAAGGTACTCCATCAATGCACTCAACAGTTACAGTGTGAAGATGGCATGTTTATAATGTATTGTATACAATTCATTATAATCATAATCATACTTGAAATAGGTAAATTAATTTATTGATTGCTGCACTTATTTCCTTTGTAAGGATAAAAGATAAAATGCAGTCGGAAAGGTCAAAAACATTAGTGAAAAACCACATTAAAAAAGGCTAACGCTGAATATTTGGTCACGCAGCTTGTTTTGCATTTTGGAGTAAACACAACAGAATGTCGTAAAACATACACACATTAAATATAAATGTCATGCGTGTACTGTTGTCATAATAATGAAAGGCTGAGTCTTTGATGGTTATGCACATGACAATAATAGTTCTTTATACACAGTTTCATTGATACATTTTATAACATAATAATAGGGAGTAAAATTGCAGCAGGATGCATGATACAGATTTATTTACTTTACAAAGACAGAGTAAGACTCGTTGAAGTTAAAATACAGAAAATATACAATATGTTCAATGCTTGTACTTTGCTAGTCAAACCAAGTATGTGGTATAGCATGTGACCTTGAGATGACTGCTACCCTCTGATACAGATAATAGCAATCCAAAATGACTGTATTGTAACATTTTGAACGGCGACAAAATATGCTTCACATTCAACAATGAACTATTTCTTAAAAACATGACTTTAAATATCATTCTCTTCCTCATCATGTGAACGCATCCACCGATCCGACCTCTTGTGTTCCGGTCAAGATCGGTTGGACGGCTCCTCAGTAGCAAATAATGACCGATTTTCTTGGTTTAATAACAATATCATGTCATTGTCAAAAGAGAGCGCATATCTAAAGTGTTACAAATACAGGAATACATTTAGACAGTTATCCAAGTGAACCATCTTAAAAACCTCTGTTAGTCCTAATAATCTTATGAACATGTTGGAGCCTATAGTGAACGCGCTGCATGGAGGCGCGTCGTACGCCAAACCGTTTTTTTTTTTTTGTACAAACAGATGACGAGGAGTGTGGACCGAAGCAGGGCGGACTAGAGGCGGGTCTGGTCTTCCTGCGTCACTCAGACCTGTCCCGTCCGTGTCACCAGGTCCAGCCTGAGGCGGGGCTTCGTCGCGGGCCCCTTCGCGGCGCTTTAAGGAGTTTCAAGGTGAAAATACAATCAGGCTCGTCCCGGACGGAGAGTGTGTTTGTGTCTATTCACCGGGAGAAGTGCTCTGCTCTATCGGAGAAGCTGAAATATATCTATTTTTTATTACCAATGTTTCAACGTCCCCCCACCCCACCCCCACCCCCCACCCCCCTAACAAACAAAAAAACCCACCCCACCAAGATCAAAAGAAAAACTAAAAGAATGAATATCTCTCTCTCTTTTGCAAACCGAGTGATATTGGCCGGTATCACCATGGAAACATAACTTACATCTGTCACGCAGCATTCGGCGCCGTGGGTTGTAACCACAAGCAGAGCACTTGAAAGGACGCGTCCACTACTGATTGCCACCGACGCGGAGCAACGCCAGCGTGGGACTCGTTTCTGGGATACGTTTCTTTTCGTGTGCAAATAATCACACTTTCCACAGAACCGGATTCCGGTGACTGATCTTTTGGAAAAAGCGCCAGATTAACTTAATTTCAGATAGTGAGCAACAGGCGTGTGCTTTCATCGCCAAATGTGCAATAAGGTAGCTATAGTAAAAGGTGTTTTTTTTTTAAAACTAAAGCTTTTTTTAATGGTCGATTTGTGTATTGCATTGTATTCCCGCTGGTGTAGAGTGTGAGCTCGAGGAACAATCACTGATTATCGCTAAAATGGCACGCAATGAAAGTGTGGGTTTTACTCCGCCGAGCTCCAATTAACACGCCAGCGGGTCACCGTCTGGACCGGCTCCAGAGGGACAAGGACCTCCGCCGGTTCAGGCTAACCCGATAGGAGCGAGCCCAGTGGATGGCTACCATGGACCATACGGTAGCTGTAGTAGTAGTATTCGGTAAAAACAGAATGAATAAGTTAAATCATCATTATCAGCTCAATACGGTGTAAAACAAATGGATACGACGAGCAACGGTGGTATCCTTGGAAAAAAGAAACACTTGCTACCTCTTAGGCTATAGATCCCTATTAGTCCCATTATTAAAAGAAGAAGCAATATCTACTGACGGACCGCTGCGAGGCAGACGACTGCAACAACTCCGGCGCCGGGGCTTTTTCACCCCGCCGACCGTCTGCATTATGTATGAGAGACAACCCATATCTGGTAAGCAGCTTGATCTACTGCTGCAACACTCGCAAAACAAGTAGCCACCAGGGATTAAAAAATGTGAAATGTTGTCTTAAGCATCTTTCGTCTCTCTCTCTCTTTTTTTTATATCTTGCCCAGTTTGTGTGTTTCTGGTGGAAAGTACAATTAAGTTATCCCGTCCAACATTGTCGCAGTCGATGCCCAAATGAGGCCGATGCAATTTCGCTACGATAAGGCTGGCAGTCAACGCTGCAAATGAGGTTCGGCATGATGGCTTCTGTAATCCCCTGTATTGCCAACAAAAAAAAAATCCCATGATGCATTCTGATGTACAAGCCCCGTAAGTCTGTAGTAGTGGGGACCTTAAAGCCCCTGAAGTAGCGACAGCAGTGCGGCAGAAAGGCGGGGGAGGAGACGCATGCACTCTCGAATAATGCTAGGCCTGTTCTTTTCTTTTTTTTCATGCACTTTAGCAGCAACAAGAGGACGCCTAGACGAGGCAAATTCATCTTCCACATACTGTTGGTCTTTTCTCGAATGTCTCTTTTCTGTTCCTATTCCACTAAGCAGATAATCACGGGACTTTTTAAAAACAGTAAAAAAAAAAAAAAAGACCATAAAATCGCCTGTAAGTTTTGTTTCCATGAGCGTGTCTCGTGTCCCTGTGACTGCAGCGGGGGGGGGGGTGGGGGGGGGGGGGGGGGGGGGGGGGGGGGGGGGGGGGGGGGGGGGGGGGGGATTTTGCTCCTCTATTCCCCCCGAAAAGTTCAAAAAAACAACAAAATGAAATCAATTTCTGGCCGTGGTCTTCAAGTATCTTGAAGAGTCTCAAGAAATCCCTCGTTGGGGAGAAATTATGTGTTGAAAAGAAAATGTGTCCAGCAGTAAGAATAACAATTGGTAAAAACTATCCAGCAGCTTGACACACTGTTGCCATGCCAACGCAGACTCTCGATGAGCATCGTCATCGCCACCATCATCACCACCATCATCACCATCATCACCATCATCACCACCACCGTCTATTCCCGTTCAATCAGCCGTCCTGGGAGACGTCGCCCCAGGTACTGGCTTCGTTGTCATCGGAGTCAGACAGCGCTGCTGTGCACAAGTCACTGAAGATATCTGTAAAGAGAATATAGATTTGAGTCAGCACACACACACACACACACACACACACACACACACGCACGCACACGCACAGACACACAAAAAAAAAAAAAACGACTTGCAAGTTTGCACAGAAAAAACTTAGTAGAGTATGACGAGTGGCAAGCCAATGAGGTACATCAAGGCATTCTGGGTATCCTGTGGCATTCAAGCGCAGCGCTCCGGGGGAAGGCCTAGCGCGGCGGCCGCGGCGGCGCGCGACGTCGATAAAACATAACAGACCCAACAAAGCAGCTTCAATCAGAGCGGACTACGGAAGGGCCTTTAATGACCGGGCTTATCGATATCCGCATCCATATCAGTCAGCAGAGCCAAAACAGATTTACAAGCGAGAGAGAGCGATTATGGCGGCGGCCACCGCCGCCGCAGCAGCAGCAGATGCATGAGAGGATGCGCGCGCGGGGACAATTTCCAGTCAGCCAAATATCCAGCATGCCGATCATGGCGAGCGCGAGGACGAGCGTCTCTCGTCTTCCTTCGTCGGCGGTAAAAGTGTAACCAAACACAAAGGCCAACGGCAGACGCCGTCGCCGGGGAAAAAAACAGGTCAAGTCATCAAGTCATTCTCATCTTGTTTTAATTCAATTGTAATGTCGTCGCGCTGATTTTAGCAATCGCACGCATTTGCTATTTTCCCCCGTGGTTTTATTTTAGTGTTTGGTTACCCTTTAATTGCGCAAGCCCCTTAAATGGTGAGCGGGCGGGGGTGCTGGTGTGGCGGAGGGGGGGGGGGGGGGTTGGCGTTTGAATGTGTGTGTGAGTGGTTGCCGTGGGGGGTGACAGGCGGACGGAAAAACAGAGAAAAGAGAAGAGTTTAAAAAAATAAAAATAAAAAAACCCTCAAAAGTAAGCAAGCCCTCCTTTACTTAAAAATAGACCAGCCTTTATTTTCTGTATTTTCTTTTGTGTTTTTCACTAGGAAACGACACACAGCAGACAGAAGGCAGAGGGGGGGGGGGGGGGGGAACAGATTTGGGGTGGGGGTGCCTGGATTCGGACATTGCAATCGATGATGTCATGCAGTGCCTTTCGGGGCCAACGGGTACAGGTCCCCGATTCCTTGCGCAAATACAGCCGACGGCGCGACTTCCTCACCCCCCTCCTCCCCCTCCTCCCCCCCCACTCTCATGGGGAGCGAGAAGTGGAGCCGGAGGCGAGCTGCTTAAAGGGAGAGCCGGCTCGGCGAGGAAGTGGGGGGGGGGGGGGAGCTGTTAAGCGAGCCGGTGAGAGAGAGACAGAGAGAGACAGAGAGAGAGAGACAGAGAGAGAGAGAGACAGAGAGAGAGAGACAGAGAGACAGAGAGAGAGAGACAGAGAGAGAGAGAGAGAGACAGAGAGAGACAGAGAGAGAGAGACAGAGAGAGAGAGACAGAGAGACAGAGAGAGACAGAGAGAGAGAGACAGAGAGAGAGAGACAGAGAGAGAGAGACAGAGAGAGAGAGAGAGACAGTGTTTCGGGGGGGGGGGGGGGGGGGTAGCAAGGCGCGTGCGGTTAGTCGTAGTTTCGTCGGGGGGGGGATAGTAACGGCGATGATGGATTGCGTGAACGACCTCCTCCGGCTGCCGACTGCAGGATGCTGGCCGGGACCAACCCCGTCTCCTCTGTTAGTAGCTTCTTGACTAGCCTAGAACGACGTGAAAACGCACAGTGGATGCTGGGCCACGAATTTATTTTTTGCAGGGTGGTAGCGGGAAGCACCGCCCCACCCTGCTCCTGATTGGTTGAGCTGTGCTCTCGACTCTAAGATTGTTTACTGCGCCTGCTAACCCTAACCCTAACCATAACCATAACCCTAACCCAAACCCTAACCCTAACCCTAACCATAACCCTAACCCTAACCCTAACCATAACCCTAACCCAAACCCTAACCATAACCCTAACCATAACCCTAACCATAACCCTAACCCTAACCATAACCCTAACCATAACCATAACTATATCTTCAACACTTGTAAACTGAGCGATCGTTGATATTAAACAATGTTCTAGCTTGCTGGGCGCAGTAGAACCAATCAGGATAGAGTCGAGAGCACAGCTCAACCAATCAGGAGCAGGGTGGGGCGGTGCTTCCCCGCTACCACCCTGCAAAAAAAAAATTCGCTGCCGGGCCACGTCTTCCCACGTCAGACGCGGAGAGAGGCGGCGTGCGCGTGTGTGACTTGACGACACGCACACGCCGCCCTCGACCACACGGTGCGGGTTTGCTGCCATCTTTAGGTTGAAATCCCTCGATCTGGATGCTGCTGACGCTGCTAATGGACGTAATGGTGTGACGGACAAGCGGTTCTGACTTTATTTGACAGTGGGGGGGCGAACCGCGGTGTCACAAGGTGTATCTTGTGACGTTAATTATGGGCGCCGGCAGACCTCCAGACCCATAATTGACTTAATGAGCTCTACCTGTTTGCACCCCCTGCTATTACAGCTCTGTGATAAAGGCCCATCGGTTTTATTGAACCAGTGAAACTCACAGTAACAGCGGACGATAAAGTTCCTCGGCCCCGTTGATCCACACTAGACTTTTTTTTGCCGTGCGGATAGGGTGACCACCAGACGTCCTGAGAAATTCGGGACAGTCCCGAAATCTAAGCGTTTGTCCCGAAAGCCGAATCCAGCCCCAATTGTCCCGAAAATGATACTCAAGCAGAATAATGCGTAGTTATTTTCTGATAAACATTAAAAAACTGTCCCATACTCAGTCCGCAGAGAGGTTGAGTCGACTCGCCCCCCCGTCGACAATCACGCACCCCACCCCCCAGAATTTTGTTCCCAGTCCGTCACTGCCTACAAAAAAACATCCCGAATTTCAGCCAATCTCATCTGGTCACCCTACGTGCGGACCAATCGTCTGATCTTGTGAGGCTGTATTTCGCCGCGGATGCTTCCAGGGAAAGTTTTTAAAAGAATAACATGTGGATAAAACGTGCCATACGTAGGGTGTGTGTTCCTGTCGTTGTTCACACGTGATGCATCACCTTTTACGCAAACGTCTGTGCGTCAATTAAGGGGGCAGATTTGACTGGAAGGATTTGGACTGCACAGGTTTTCCCACAAATCTGACTGTCTGACCGGACTTAAGGGAAGTCTCCATTTGTTGATCGCTACTAAGTGGGTTTTATCTCCCATCTTATTTCACATTAACTACGGCACTCTGTCGCTGTCTCCACGTTCGTTTTATGTCTGTTTTTATGTGAGGCACTCGGCGCATGTCTTCTCTTTGTTGTAAAACACTTTCAGCATTTGCATTTGTTTGGATGAAAGGTGCAACACAAATAGTTTATTATTATTATTATTATTATGATTACGATTATTATTATTATTACTACACAAATGCTACATGTGTATAGGAGAAAAACGTTGCAGCTTTTGGTCATTTAGTTCCAGATTCAGAAATAATACATCATTTTTTAATGTTTAGATGGCAGCAAACTCACATTTTAAAACACACACACAGGTGCACACACACACACACACGCACACACACGCACACACACACTTGCACCACATCATTTTGGTCGTGACAAGAATTACACATTTACACAAGTTGCATTTCACCGTTTGTAGAAGACATTTATGACATGGTTTATAGTATTGTGATGCATTGTGTGCATTAGAAGAAAAGAAAAAAAAAGCACCAGGTGGAGTCAGGGAGAGTTTTTCTCGCGGCTCACATCGTCACAAACGTCATAATATTTAGCATCTCGCCAAGCGCCCAATGTGCTCGTCTGACTAACTTCACGGAAAAACAACGCAATGACTATGTCCTCTGAGGACGCCTAAATAGACAATATAGCGGTATAACACATACTGAAAAAAAAAGCTCGCGGCAATAAGAGGTTAGGGTCTGTGGGTGTGACACGACATAAACAACGAGCACCGGCGTACTTCACAGTGATCTGTGTTTTTACCGCCGGCGCCCGGGGAAGGGGAACACAACAGACACAAACACGGCGCATCGCACTCTGTCTGTCCACGAATGACACCGACTTGTTAAATTGTCCTTATAAAAAGGCATTTGTTAGACGACCAGACATGAGATTTATGGGCAGGGGCGGGTGGGGGGGGGGGGGGGGGTCATTTTGTAAACATCGGGATCGGTACGCGTTAAAAAGTTTTTATTCAAACCGTGATATATTCTGTGTAAATGTTGGATATGTTCATTAGCGGGATACGTGTGGACGGGTTCTGACGTCTCAAATGAGGACAAGCGCACGCCAAGACGTCCGCATGCATTCCTCTCAAGCGACTATTCAATTTGTACAATACCCCAAAAATCTAAAACCAATAATATCATATATATATATACCGGTATAATATAATATATATTATATAAGATAATATAAATAATCTAAAA
>JAOPHQ010003754.1:0-138160 GCA_030340625.1 Merluccius polli
GGGTAACCTATGAGACTTATATTGAGCGATCCAACCATGCCAACCGACACCTGTAACACTATCGTAACACAAACATCAGGAGCATCACCAGCTCTTTTTTGGCTCAGTGCACCAGTTCCTTGGTCCATGGGTTCGAATCCCAACTGGGTTATGCTCAGTTAGGGGTTCCCTCTACCTCTGAAGACGTGCATGGGGGGTTAGGGGCGAAATAACTGTGCTCATTTACACACCTGTGTTCATTACCACCACCCCCAAGAACAACCATTGCGTTAAACTCTCATCAATAATACATTTTAAACAGTTACTTATTTTTTTATGTGGACCGTACCAACGCTTCAGAAGCAGATTTCTAATTCACAGAGGTGGCGCTGCATGCGTGAACTCACTCCCACACAGTATTATGAATAAAAAAATGATGATGACATGTATGCTACAATAACCATATAATCAGTGTGAACAAACACACAAACACACAACACTACAACAACAAAAAAACAGTCAGTCGGCGTGCTCTACCAAGAGAGAAATTAAAAGCACAGACTTGAACCAATTTTAATTGAATGTGTGTGCATGTGTGTGTGTGTGGGTCTGTGAGTGAGTGAGTGAATGACTGAGTGTGTGTGTGTGTGTGTGTGTGTGTGTGTGTGTGTGTGTGTGTGTGTGTGTGTGTGTGTGTGTGTGTGTGTGTGTGTGTGTGTGTGTGTGTGTGTGTGTGTGTGTGTGTGTGTGTGTGTGTGTGTGTGTACACATCCATAGATGTGCCACACTAGCCATGGAGTCAGTTTCACATCATTTAAATGTGCAGCCATGTTGAACATTGGCTAAAAGATATGGAGTCGAGACTTTTACGATTCCCACCGTAAGACTTAAAAGATTCCTACGGACTTCCCCTGATGACAGCGGTAGCCGGCCCTATATCTGACAATTACGGGTTTTTGAGCACATTTCGTGTGTTTGTGACAATTAACTTCACACATTAACATCTCAGACTCGAAGCCCCCTTGGCAACACGGAGAGAGAAACATGAGCCCAGAAGGCGGCCCATCTCATCTTCTTAGGACCGCCCCGAACATTACTCCAGAGAAAGGGAGGAAAAAAATAACCAAGGGAGAAGAGGAAAAGTTAACTGCTTTCTCCAAAAATACATTGACACACACACACACACCGCACACGCACACACACACACACACCGCACACTCACACACGCACACACACACACACTCATGAAACAGTGGAAAATAAACAATGGCCACGTAGAAATAAAAAAGCAGCCAGTCTAACTATCTTGAACGGTGATTCAAAGTGTTTCAAATGGATCCACGTGGTTTTCACACTGTTCAGTTAACATAGTCACTTTGTGAACAACTTGTCAACTAAGTGAACTCCACATCATATTCATGTAGCTGTGTATATTTTCTGTTTCCACCATTAGTGACATGTGGGCCTAACTGCGGTGTGCTGTGTTAAGGATTTCCTGAGTCTGGAGATAGACTCTTATCTTAGTGCTTAGCTGTTATGGGAATGCCCTGATTTTATCTCTGTGTGTCATAAAATGAGCGAGCAGCGCTCTCTTCTGGCCATGATGCACAACAACAATACGAGCCTCTCCTCTGGACCTCCTCCTCCTCCTCCTCCTCCTCCTCCTCCTCTATTACATCTGCAATAAGTAACACAACAGAATCAGTCTCTCCATAGTGGCATTGAACAAGGAAACAAGGAAATTGGTCCATAATACAAGTAATGTACAATAGTTTTTTCAGGTATTTGTGTTATGTATTTATATGATATATCACACAAAGTCACCCTCAATGGGTGTTACAATAAGGAAGAAGTATTAGTTTCTTTCTTTTTTTTTTAAGAGGACAAAAAAATGGTACAAGAAGTTGTCTTCTTAGCCACTAGAGGGCACTATATGATTACCGTTACCAGGGTAGACTTTAATTGGCAGTATGTTACATTTATTTTGGCCCTTTGATTTGTGGAACATAACTGTGTGTGTGTGTGTGTGTGTGTGTGTGTGTGTGTGTGTGTGTGTGTGTGTGATATATACAACACATTTCTCTATGGACAGTATCAACTGTTCATTGTGAGCTGTTAGTCTCCCACATGCTTACTGTTGCTACCGTTGGCACTGCTCCGTTCCAAACTCATTATCATCCGCATTCATTTTCTACATAAAAAAAGTGGAAGGAAAAATGTGTGTGTCTGTGAATGTCCCTCAGTCTGCAGCTCTCCACGCAGCCTCAGCAGTCACCCACTTTCCTCATCATGACCTTTACATCCATCCCCAAAGGTCAAGTGTCATGTTCCTCATGATGCCCATCAAGGACGCGTGCCAACTTGCTGTCTGTGTGTGTGTGTGTGCGAGATGAGAGAGAGAGAGAGAGAGAAGAGAAGAGAAAGAGAAAGTGAAAGAGAGTGTGTGTGTGTGTGTGTGTGTGTGTGTGTGTGTGTGTGTGTAGTCAATAGAGTGTGTGTGGACAGTCCTGGTGTGTGTGAGTCAATAAAGCGTGGCTCATTTGGATGTAGCAGACTGTCCACAGAGCTCTGCCTCCTACAGTGACAGTCTGTTATCCTGTCAACAAGCTGATACACACACGTTCACGGTCGAACATACATGCGACACTGTTTCGGATGCAGACACTCTCTCTCTCTCTCACACACACACACACACACACACACACACACACACACACACACACACACACACACACACACACACACACACACACACACACACACACACACACACACACACACACACACACACACACACACTCTCTCACACACACTATGTACTTCCCATATTCTTTCCATCTTGATAAATGGTCAACACGGACTGCATGGACATTTAACCTGGCGAGAAACGGTCCTCAATCCCCTCGTTGTCTTGTTAAAAAGTTTTTGAGTTTTTGAAATATGTTACGCGCAGAATAAAGACAGATTTTCCCACTCAATCTTGTTTTCACAACGTGTCACCGCGACCATTGAGTTGTGTTAATTTGTTTTTGTCAAGAAAAACAGGGTGACGGGGTGAGCCGGTGGTTTGGGACACGCTGTGAATTCAATATCGTGCGATAGATAAGCAACTATAGGTGCATTATAGCCGGGTCTCATTCAGCCATTCAGCCTGTGATTGTGGAAGGAAATGTGACCAAGTGTCCTTATATAACCTTTAAAATCCCCATCCCTTTTCCTTTATTAAATAAAAGCAACGGGAGGCGAGTATTACCCGCTGCGATGTGTTTTCTTTATTTTCTTTTTTACTTCTTTTTCGTGCGTCCATTCTTGTTTCAATAAAAACAACTCCTCACCGGGTCTTTACGGTATTTTTTATTAGAAAAATCACATTTATATTCAACAACAGATTTATTCGGGGGTTTTTTTTTTTGCAACCAATGTCCTGCTTTGCCCTTATACGATTGTTTTCTTGGTGGAAAGTGAAAAAAAGAAAAGCTTTTATCGAACACACACACACACACACACACACACACACACACACAGCATTTGAGTCAGTGCCATATTGAAAATGGTGAAGTATACTATTGATAATAAAAAATTAAAAAACAGTGATGTTGAGGTGATTTATGTCAAGCCCAGAATGAACAATAAACAGCGTAATCTCTTCTTGATTGGCTCCTACACACGGGGACATGGCCCCTGGATGTTGTCGGATGTTAACCGGCCGAGTCGAAAAGCAGAGTAACGCACGGCGGGGGCGGCGGCCATTTTTGTTGATCGCGCCGCGGCCTCTGAACGATGACGTATTCGCAGAGTATTCGCGTCTTTGTTTCGTCACTCACTCGGGAGAATCGCCGGGGGGGCCCCAATAATAAAATGGAGAAAATCCGAGCGATTCAAATACATCTGCATGTATTTGAATTGGAGATGTAGCCGAGAGGACCGCACCGCAGCGGTTATGCATAAAGATTAGCTTTCGTCCTTCCGTTCCTTCCTCCCTTTTTATCCCAACTTTCAGAAGAAGTTACCTAGCTTCGCTGCAATGTGCCCTTGAAGGGGGAAACATTGATTATTAGGGCTTTGGCTCTCTCTCAGAAAACCGTTGAGTTAAAACTGCTGAATAATTGGTGATACGCCTTTTGGTTTTCTCGTCTTTTTGGAAAGCTCCAAAGGGAAACTTGTTTGGAAGCGATTAAGAGGAGAAATGTGTCGGATGAACGGTTTAATAATTTACCATAATTCAATGTATTCGCGCCGGGCTGTTTAACGAGATGTGCTCGCCGCATATATCATCAAGGTTAAATCGTGTTTCTTTCCTGAGCATTGTTACCCGCGTTCAATTCCTGGTCCTGGTCTAGCTCCACCGCCGGGGCGAGGCATTCATCACCACAGCACACACACAAGGAGACGGTTTGATTCCCCATGGGGCCCACCCACATGTCCCTTTGAGCAAATATGGGCACAGACATACAAACACCTTTAAAGAAAACAAAAGTAATTCATCTTCCCTCCTCTTTAACACTGGCTAAAAAGCACATCACCATATCCAGACACCGTATCCCACAACTCTCCAAGGGCATATTTCCTAAACCCTGTGTGGTGCATGATAGTCGCTTCCCTGATAACGATTGCCACGCTGCAGGAGGGCGGTTGCTGTTGTGGCCCCCCCGCATGCGTGCTTGTGTGTGTGTGTGTGTGTGTGTGTGTCTCTCTCTCTGTCTTTAAATGGAGCGGTACAAACACTCTGTTAGGTCGGCGGGAGCAGCCATGGACCGGCCATAAGAGCCAGTGATTAGTTTGCAACGCTTCACTCTGTATTCTCCGCACAGCGTGGGGCGCACACATCCATATGGCGTGACGGCCCGGCGGCGTCACGCCACCGGCAAGGGAACAGTAGGCGGCCTTCGCCATATAGACGGCCTAAGTGGGTTAGCGCGGAAATGTAATACAAAATATATATTACATTGTTTTTTTGTTTTTGTTTTTCGAGTGATAGTTCTGTTAACTTATTAGATCATATTAGCTCGGATAGCGAATTTCCCTACGGGGATTAATAAAGCGTCTATCATACCACCATTAGACGCGATAATAAAAACAATAAAAACAAGGCGATGGCACAATATGTCAAATGCCATGCTGTGATCAGGACGGATACTAAAAACAACCATGAACTCTTTCAAATATATCTCTTTCAAACAAGAGAACTTGTTAACCCCAAGTTGGACCGTCCTACAGTACAGAAAGTAAGTCTCCATATCACACCAGTGATGGAAAAGGTCATCGGTACATCGAACAGCTGGGTCAGTGCCTGGGGATCTTGAAAGGCTGGTGTGTGTGTGTGTGTGTGTGTGTGTGTGTGTGTGTGTGTGTGTGTGTGTGTGTGTGTGTGTGTGTGTGTGTGTGTGTGCGTGTGTATCAGGCAGGTTTTTACCACTGCATATGCTGCTGTTTATATAAATATCAATATAAGATATAAGTATAGGATTTATTTGTATGTTGTTTTGTTTATTTGGTCTAACTGTTTCAACTCCAGAGAGGCTTCTACATCAAAGCAGGGGATTGGGTTCTCATCACCAGCACCACAATCCAGTGACTGATGCCGAGATGGTGTGGGGGGGGGGGGGAGATGATGGGGACGACAAGGCAGGGGAGATTGGAGCAAATGCGATACAAGGACACACACACACACACACACACACAGACGCACACACACACAGACGCAGGATGGAGAGACCCCAGGATGAACCGTCTCCACTGTGTCGCAAACACTGTGGCCTCGGCGTCGCCCGACGGTACCTTGTTGCCTTGCGTCACCGTCAAACCCCCCCCATGCGTCATACCCCCCCCCCCCCCCCCCATACACATCCATTCACATCCCCCATGACCGCCAAATAACCCCCCCCCCCCCTCCTGCGGCCCAAACGCACCCAACATGCCCTCTGTCTATCCATATCAGTTCAATGCGCCAATGCGCCTTCAGCCAAACATCGGTTGTTTGTCTCTCTCTCTGAAACACAGGAGATATGAAGCGTATGAAGTTAAAGTGCTGCAGCTAAAGGGTGTCCAACACACAACATGAAAGTGACTTGTAAGAGACCTGGGAACCCGTGTATTAGACACTTCTCCAACCACTAATTGCTATATCAGGTTCAGGTCAAGGTGTGTTGGTGCGTGTTTGTTGCCTCGTGATGACTGTCAGGGCCGTTTCTGATCTTCTGGGGGGGCCCTAAGCCACATCCGACTTATTGAACCCCTTTTCTCAATTTGAATACATTCTTAAATATTTCATATATATTATACAAAGAAATCAATTGCTCAATTCCTCACCCAAATCATTGTGGCTAAGGATAAAAATGTAGGGGGCCCTGGGGGATTCAGATTCAATTGCTCAATTTCAACACATTTTAAGTTTGATCTAAGGATCAACATCACTGAATAATTGCCATGGGGGGGCGGGGGGGGGGGGGCCTAAGCCGTCGCTTATATAGCTTATAGCTAGAAACGGCCCTGATGACGGCCTTGCTGGAAGTGACAGCACTGGGAATGTGGTGTTGCTGGACTGATTTTTGAGGCTATGTGTGGAGTGGTTTTGGTCTCGATGGACTCTGTGATCAATCGTCGGCGAACGTCCCCCACGTCTGTGATACAGAGTTTTATCTCGTCCTTATATATATATATATATATATATATATATATATATATATATATATATATATATATATATATATATATTTCTTTCTTTTTTTTCTCATTCAGCTTAATATGTTTTGTATTACTATTTGTTCTCCATGGCCTTTCCTTAATTGTTTTTTTTTTATACTTTCTATGTACTTATTGACTCAAGGCGAAATAAGCACCGCTAGTCTGTGGGTAGGTCTTTATATCCACTGCGGTTCAGTCCCGTCTTCTCTGGGTGAGCCGATACAGTGTAGGGGTACAGCGGGCGATAATGGGGTTTTCTATATAATACTACACCACTGTATTAAAAGTTGCACAGTACCTCTACCAGGGCCCCTGGCTCGGTGTTGTTTTTACACCTTTTCCTTTTGTTCCCTTTTTATGGTCCTGTAATGCGATATATGAATGTCTTCCCCGTGTATGTCTTGGATGTGATTTGTTGTTCCAATGGCTTGAAGACTGCAATCAGCCCAGTTGTTAAACCTGATGGTTTATATGGGTTAGTATGATTTGTGTGAGTTTCTGTGTATGGGTCTTTTGTGTCTTATTTTCCACGACATCTGAATAAACATTTTCCAAAAGGGCCAGTCCATCCATATGGACCATTGCCATTACTTGCAGGTCTTCCATAACAAAAAAACAACCTAGTATACTCGATATCACTGATGGACTGGGGATCCAGAGAGGCTTTTCTTGTGCATTGTTAACACAGCGCTCTCCATGGTAACATTTTGAGCCAAGAGTAGTTTATTACTTTGTGCATTCCAAAATATTCATCAGACCGAGTTACGGTGATCCTGATATTTCCTCTTTGCCTTTTCTGCTTAGTTTTTTTTTGTATTTATTTATTTATTTATTTATGTATTTATTGTTTATACTTTTAGATCAGACTTAGAAAAGGTTATTGGCGAAATGGTCAAGCTGCAAACTATTTCTCAGGACTTGAGGCTCATAAAGTCACCTTACTAGACCTCTGTTGAGTCGTCGCAGAATTGTGATAAGCAACGGAAAGCAATCATTACCGGCCAAACCAAAAACAAAAATAAGTAATTAAGTGAACTAGGGGAAAAAATGCTTTGGACCATCCTTATCTGAACCAGAGATGAAGGCTTTTATAAAAAATAAAAAAATCACATCAGACAAAGCAAACCAACCAAAAAAATCAACATATTCTTATTCAAAGGAAGCAGCTGTGTGTGTGTGTGTGTGTGTGTGTGTGTGTGTGTGTGTGTGTGTGTGTGTGTGTGTGTGTGTGTGTGTGCGTGCGTTTGCTCTAAGAATGACAAAACAAGAGACAAAGAACAAAGGCATTGGTATTGTCCTCCCGTGGAGCTGGTGTCTCTGTTGTGCTCACGCTCCTGATAGTGTTGTGATGATGACTCACCCTCTTAGCGGCGGGAGGATATTGGGAGGACACCATTTGCATACGGCGTAAACTAGGAAAGTTGACTCGCGAAAAAACAAAGAGGCGTAACTAATAAGGTCTAATCGGGTTCAACGAAGCCTCTTTCGTGGCGGCGGTGGTGGCGGTGGTGGTGTTTTTTTTAACTCAAAAAAGGTACCACTTCAAATGAAACATACCCCCCTTTAAACTATCTGATAAGGAGGGATTGTGGAAACGGGAGGCTGATGTGGAATCTCTCTGCAAGGCATACAATGGGGATTTGCCAGACAATGTGCAAATAGGTAGACTATATCAACGTCAAAGGCTTTTATCTCAATCCGCACATGGCCAAGAAAAGTACTTCTGCTCTGTGAGCTCTCCCTAAGTAAGCTTTCTCTGAGCTTTTTTTTTTGGAGGGAGGCAGGGGGGGGGGGGGGTGGAGATAGTTTCACGCTGCGCTGGGGAATTGTAGTTGCCACAATTGCATTTAAAAAAAAAATAAAATAAAAATAAATAAATCGCACAAATTCATGTTGACATTTGAATGGTGGAAACTGGCGCCCCGATACAAAGACTTTGTCGATTTGGCAGGATTTTGTAGTTTCACTTGTTTTTTTGGTTTTTCCGACGGTGGCGACTCAAGGGGGGTTGCCATTTTGTGCTCTCCTACCTAGCCGCAGTAGCGTATGGACTTAATAAAAGTAGAATAAAGAAAAATAGGAAACAGCCTTGAATGTATTTTTTGTAGGACACACTGCTGTTCTAATACCTGCTATGTTTTATAATCGGATTATGGCTTACGGTGTCAAATGGTGCATGGGAAAGTGGGAAAGTAGGCCAGTGAGCCAGATGCTGATACTGGCACAGTGAGATCCCACCTAGCCCTCCCATACGCCTCCTGCGCCAAGAAGAAGACTACTGTTAATGATGATGATGATGTGTACCTCAAACGTTATTACAACAGTGGCGATCACTCCTGCACTGCACTGAAATAGTGGAATATGCAGTACTATGGCTACCTGCCTTGCACTGCTGGTTTCTTTGGAAGCTAAGCAGGGGCTGGTCTGGTCCATCTCTGGATGGGAGACCAGTTGGTGCTGGCAGTGGTGTTGGAGGGCCAGTAGGGGGTGCTCATCCCTCTGGCCTCTGTTAGGTCCCCAATGCCCTGGGATGGAGACGGGGACTCCGTCCCGTCTAGAGCACCGTCTTTCGGATGAGACGTTAAACCGAGGTCCTGACTCCCTGTGGTCACTAAAGATCCCGTGGCACTCATCGCAAGAGTAGGGGTGCTAACCCCGGTGTCCCGGCCAAATTCCCAACCCGGCTCTTGTACCAACATGGCCACCTAATCATCCCCTGGTCTCTAATTGGTCAGTTTCATTCCTCACCTCTCCGCTGTGTGCCAGTGTGTGGTGAGCGTTCTGGCGCATACTGGCTGCCGTGCATCACCCAAGTGGGTGCTACACTCTGGTAGCGGATGAGGTGTCATATCTCCCACACACACACACACTATGTAAGCGCTTTGAGTGACCTCCAATAAAGCGCTATATAAATCCAATCAATTATTATTATTATTACTAACATAGTACTATCTTAAGTACTATATCGATTATCACAATGACCAGCTAATAATTGATCATTCTGACGATAATCACAATGATGAGCGATATGTGTCATCATGTTCGATTGAAGAAGAGCTTTTGGTTGTTATTATACAGCCACGGTGCTACCGGCTGCAGGCAACAAGATTTCAAAGAGCAAGTTTTGAAGTGAGGCCTTTATTGACTCATTGCCAATTAATTAAAAAGGCGAAAAGAAAACCTTTTAGTCCGAGTTGACTTTGTCAATTACGCTGCATAATTGTGACAGCCCTATTATAACTTATAGTTAAAAGTTATAGTTATAATTAATAGAGCAATTTTCCCATCAGTAGTCTGTGATACAACAACAATATGCAAAACAAACAAGTGCCACAAAAGCAGCGAGAATGACTCATCTTCCCCAATGAACAAGATGTATATTTCACAGCCAGCGTTGCCAGGTTTCACAGGTGGGGTTTATCACATCCGGAGAATCATGCACATCATTATTTTAACCACCTGCTTTATGTGATGCACATCTGGATTGTCCCCCGGTGGCCTCAAGGTGGAACCACTCTCCGGCTGACACACTTTGCCTTTCTCTTGATACACCCTGGACATAACATTGCATGAACCATATTAAATTAACCAAATTAGCATTCGTATTCAGCACCTGTAGCAGAAGAATCTGAGGCGCGCCGGCACTCTCCCACTTTGCTCATTACCATAAGACAATTATTCCGTCCTCCTGAACAAATGGTGTTGTTTTCACGCATGCCTTGTGAGGACCCAGAGGTAAAACTGTGGGGTTAGGGGGGGCGTTGCCGAGACTCAATCACAGGAGGGCTCACAGGAGGTTTGGTGACCTCCGCACCCCTTGGTGAGTTACAGTAACCACACCTACTGTGACTCAAGGACATAGCACATAAAAAAAACCAATCCCAATGCAGTACCACCTGGAGGCAGAGGGTACCCCCTTTTCTCTGTGAGGCAGATGTGCCCTGACAAAACTATCCCAGGGTACAGTCAGTCTTAAATGCACACGGTCGGACAGCTGCAGATACAACATAGAAAAACTCAGGCAAGGACAAAACTAGCTTTTATTTAAGTCACAGCGACAGCCAAAGTTTATCGCAGCAATTAAAAGACACATGAATGAGTATGATCAAAGAAAGAGATGAAAAAATAAGTTAGGATCGCTTCCGGCGCGTGACTCTGTTCCACTGTCTCTTAGGCCCGCGAATGTTTGTGCTTCAAGTTGACAGCACAGGGAGGAATCTAATTAGTGAGTCGTGGTTGTTGTGCGAATCGTGATATTCACGCTGTGTAACCGAGACGCTGTGCACTGAGGCTATCATCGCCGCAGTAACAGTCATTATCTGTGATGTCACTTCGTGCAACCTTAATTAGTTGGAAAGGCGCCCCCCCCCCCCCTCTTTATCTGCAATCGGGGGAGAGACCTGTGACCCAAAGCAGAAATTAATCCTATTTTTCTTTTTTTAATCGTTTTTTTTTTCTTCCATCTTCGAGGACAATGCCAAAACATAACATGACTTCTTGATTTTACTTTGAAAGGGATCGTCAATTATTTTTTGGATTTGTTTGCTTGTTTTTAGGCGGCCAATTATTATTCACCCCTCATAACTGTCTAGTGTGTTGCAATTGACAGCAACTCCAAACCTCCACAACAAATACAAAATCAATACCATCTGTGTTTATTTCGAAGCTTGTTATTTCAGGGGCTTTGAATTCTTGAACAAAAAATGTAAAAGCACAATTACATACAAACAAAGTAAGACATCCATACAAAACTACACACACACACACACACACACACACACATGCCCCTGGGCGTGTATTTCATGACAATTATATCATGTACAAGCACACATTAACATTGATGTATGCAGATATACTGTACACACCATTAAAACGACTGAATGAGAGCGAACATCTTTAAGCCAAAGCCAAAAGCATTTTAAACATATACCAACAAAACTGTTCTGTTGCACAGCAAAAAGGATTAACTCCTGAAACACTGAATTGCAACCATCCACATTGGGATGTGTAGACTATCAACATCGGCGTATCGGCTGCAGGTATACATCTACACGATATAAAGCTCTGGTGACTGGTGATCAAAGAGATATGGACCCACTTGGACCTGTGTGTGTGTGTGTGTGCCCATAATTAGTTAATTGTGTCCATTGTGTAGCTCTACTGTTCTGGCTGTATCCATATCTGGCTCATCCCCATTACCCTGATTGCTCATGGGGAAACGTGAGGGGAGTGAGTCACATGAGACTAAAACCTATGCCAGCGGAGAGAGAGGGAAGACAGGAAGTTGCGCTGTTCCAGTGCTATTTTTAGTGGTTGAATCGTACGCTGAGCGTTGCTTTGAACTGCAGTTTGACGAATTCCCTGGGCTTGCTCCAGCCTCGCTGGCAACCCCCGATGGGATGCAAATTACTGCTTTTTAGTATCCGAGGAAGGAATGGCCGGAGGTGTTTAATGTGGACCTAAACCCTGAACCTTTTATGAACCAATTAAGACAGTTTCTTTAGAGATGAATGGCATGGGGCACGGTGGCTCTAGCGTCTATACTTTAGTGGCCAGGAGAGAGAAAGAAAACAATGCGTTCAAGACAGAGCTGGGGACACATTGATAAAGAGGTGTGCGGAGATAGAGGGCGACGGAGCGAGACAGAGAATGAAAGGGCGAGAAACTCAAACGTAAGACAAGTCTAATAACTTCCAATATCTTCCATTGTCTGCCCTTCGAGCGCCGCTTTACAATTTCTCCCAACGGTCGTGCCTCCATCTTTCAAAGGAATAAGTCATCCAGGGTCACGGATGAACGCATGGATGGGTGCATCTGAATGGGGACATTTCTTACAGTTACACAACTAAGTTGCCAGCTTTGGTCCAGATCTTGGACTTCTCGGGTTTTGTGGCCATGTGTGAATTTGTGCATATCCAACATACTGTTGCATATGGAGACATGCGAGACACATGAGACAACAACAACAACAACACCAACAACAACAACTGCAAACACTGATTCATTAGTCTCCTGGAAAGAACTGGTGGGAGTTCACCTCCATTTAGCCTTCATTATAATGCGCTTAAAACGCGGATCGCAACGTTTGATCTTCCCACACACGGTGTGTCGCATTGGCAGAGCACCGTCAGACCAGCACAAGTGGTTTACACAGAGAACACGTCGTGAGATGTGTCTGCACAAATAACAACCATACAGTTAACCCTACATAGGCATAGTGCTTGGCAACGCTAAACACATAAGAGCAGGGATTATAAGTTAATCATGTTGTTGTTTGGAGCCTGAGGAGAAGTGTGCATCACCACCAGGTTCCTGATAGCTGTTGTCTCTCTTAATGGGATTGGATGATAATAATATAATTACATGCCAGCTGCTGCCAATCACTGCGCTCAATCAGCAGAGCATGTTCCAGCTAATAGCCAATCAGCTAATGACATGAACTCATCTGCACTCAAGTCATTATTTTAAAAGAATGGATAAATATATGCACAAGCAAAAAAAGTCAAGTCTATACTTCATACATATAACTGTTGTGGAAAATCTATCCTAACATTATTATCACAAATTATATAAACGTATTTACTTGATTTCTTCCACTGTAACCAAGACTGCATTTGTGAACATTTGTCTCGTTGAAGATGCTTATAAACTTTTGTTTATACAAGTAAAAGCTGTAAATGCTGCCTGTGTGTCTTCCCATGACCATGCTCCATAAATCAAATATTTTGCTTATAAGAAATGTCCAACAAGAAATACATTTTCATTAATAACCAAAAAAGGCCATATGGACTATATATGAATAGTACAATCAGCCGACGTTTACTCGAGGACTTGCACTCACAGAGCCAGACGACAGTGTTTATCCAGCTGTTCACACTAAGTCTGCTGTTTGTACCCCATGTCTTCGAGGGATGTGCTGTCAAGGTGCATCTGTTCAGCTGACACTCCTCGTTTGAGCTGGAGTGTAAAAACCCGGCCTCATGCTAATTAGCCGAGCTTTGCCAGTTAAAAAGGTGCTGTAGGTAAGATTCAAGAGAGAAAAAAACGAAAACCTCCCTCTCTGCTCCCTCCCTCCCTCCCTACCAGGGGTGCAGATCCGATATCAGAATTGGGGGGGGGGACACAAAAGTGTTTTTTAGCGTCTGTGTAAGAAACTACCCATTCATTTGCATTGCAGTGGAGGAGACCAGAGATGGAATGCGGAGTCAGAAATATATTTGTCAAACATTATTAGTTCCACCATTTCAATCATTTCATTTTAGATGTGAATCTAAAATTTGAAGAATGTGAAGTCTGAAAATGCATTTGTTCAATTTTGAATCATTTGGGGTATTTTTATTGGGGGGGACAATTCATGTTTTTCAGAAATTGGGGGGGGGACATGTCCCCCCCGTCCCCCCCGGGATCTGTACCCATGCTCCCTACGTTTCTCCACTAGTGAGACGATAACCCCGTATGTGATTGACAGGCAAGATGGATTCCCCGAACCAATCAGGGAAGACATGTACCCACTGGCACACACCTCCATAAACATTCAAAAGAATGTATCTCTCGAATACAACATTGTTAACACAAAACATATCCATACGTTGTTGTGTGCGTTCTCATCAGTATTACAGTAGTTCACAGCAGGTCTTAACACTCACATGTGTGACGTGCTCTCAAAAAAAATCAATAACAAAGTAATACAAAAACCACACGTTCTCAAAAAAACACGGCAAAAACATAAACACACACACACACACAGTCACACACACACACACACATTGCGTTCCCAATGAGATGAACATAGTGAAATATAACACACGCATGCGCGGACTCATGCACTCTCACGGAGCCATAACGTATCCACATTGCGCATGAGCAACAACGCTATTTAACATCTGAACAACACAACTATTGGCCTTAGCGGCAGAGTAAAGGACAAAGCGATATCGCTGCTTACCTGTGCGCAGCTCTCAGTTTAAAGGGCAAGACGGCGTGGCTTGGCCTTGAACGCGTTTATTATTTCGTCCGAGTCCAGAGCTCTTTTTCAAACATGATTATCAAACATCGCCATTAGCAGCAGTAAGCGCTCGCGCAATGCTTGCTGGGCGAGGGGTCACAGTCAGGTCAGTAGGTCGCCAGGTGCAGGTGTGCCAGCTGCGTCTTTGGGTGGCACCGGCACACCCATTACAATGTGTGTTATTTGTACAATTATACATAGCAATGAGCAGGGGTGTGCCCATGGGGGTGCCTGGGTGGCACATGCCCCCCCCCCCCCAAAAAAATAAAATAAAATAAAAAAACACACCAAAAAAGCCAACCCAAAAGCCACCCTACTAAATCTTGTCAATCAGAATGGAGACATGACACTAGGCTGTGTCTTGGACAACACACACGACAGTACACTACAGTGTTGTGGTCTGATGTCCTCCTGTGTTATTCTGTGCCACTGCTACTAAATGAGTCTGGACAGCAAAGTAACAGGACATGTGTTTAAAGGTCGTTGCAGTCATCCAATTAAAAGTATATTACTTCTGCTAATTTTTTTAAATAAATATTACCGGATATTACCAGACAAGGAAAAGCAACAAAAAAAAGCACCTATTTCACTCTGTCAAATTCAACCAAGTTGTCCACTGTCTAGATCACAGAATAAACAAAATGTTGAGTATACTAAAATAACCTCTATAGTCCATAAATTGTGAGCAGCACATCAACAAAACCATCATTGCTGCATTGTGTATATATATATATATGTGTGTGTGTGTGTGTGTGTGTGTGTGTGTCAGAGGTTTAAAGGGCAGAGAGCTCCTGCACGAGGATTAAAACTGCCTTGCCTTCATAGCGTTCAGAGGTACAAAGCGTTCCTCGACGCACGTCTAAAGGATCCATCTGTCTTTTCCAGATCCACAGAGATGGCATGGAGGCACATGGCCGCTAAATCGATAGCCACTTCCCCCACCGCAGCTGCTGTGCGTGAGGCATCAGAGAAACACACTAAGAAGGCATGTGTGTGTTTTATGGGAACACATTATCCCCAGATCGGGGGTCAGAGATGTATTTATTTATGAGCTATTGGATTGCTATGAATTAACGTCACGAGAAGACATTTTAATCTTTTATATCATATTAGCTGTCTGCCGGTGGTATTGGCACAAGGCTATAGGTAAAAAAAATAATAAAAATTGTGAAGGCACATGAAAAGGTAATCAATGGAAAGCAGCACCTTGAGGATTAGGAAACCATTGGAAATCCTCTCTGCTATCTGATCACAGATTACACTGCACCGTGGCCATATTACCTGCCATGGTGTGTCTTCCTTTGATGTACGACGCATTTTGAAAAACATTTTAGTGAAGATCATAGCATTTCCTGCTCATCAAAAATAACAATATCTCTCATGTATCAAAGATACATGAGGTCTGTCTGCCCTTTGAAGCTTATTTGTCTTCTCATTAACCTATAATTGATGCATATAAAATGTACTATTGGCATATTTGTCTATAGCCTAATATATGTTATGATATGCATTCAAATAAATGCAGACCCTAACTTCACATGCATAGTAAGCCTATTACAACAAATACTCCTGCACCTGTCTGTATAGTAACCTTTCATTTTAATTGAAATTGATTATGGCATATTTACTAACTCTGTGGCGCTGATTAACAAACTCTTCCTTCCTAAGCTGCATATCAACACAATCAGTCCAGGATGCATATGAGCCACCATCAATAGGGTCTACTGCTGATTGTAAAGTATAAGGTTTGTTGCTCTAGTTTTATACATTGTTTTATATTTTTTATTGTTTTACACATTGCGTGTAGTTTTATACACTGTGAAATTCAAGTCAAGTCTAGGCCATTTGGGGTTGATTGGAGGAACTAGATTAACAGCTCTTTTTATTCTCACTGTATTTACATTTTCATATAATTGTATACATGACAACATGATATTGTTTTATTTTTATTTTTTAAATTATGTAATTAAGGTTTTAATAATGTAGCATTAGCATTTGTTGATACATTGGTATTATAAAGCAACCAGGGTAATTTATTTGACAGTATATTTAACTCACAGCCTCTCTAACTTTCATTTTCCTTTCAGAACTGAGTTGGCATAAGTGGGCGACGTGCTTGTCCTTACAGGCCACCGTAGACCGTATGATGTCGTGGCGCTAGCCGACTATCACAGGTTGTTCGCGTTGGTCAGGATCTGATTAAAGTCCACTCAGTATTTTGTCATAAAACAGATTTACCGACAGAACAACCTCCACAATCAAGGAGCCAACATGAGGCGCGCCGGGTTAGGTAAGAGAAACCCCATGGATGAACTAGATCTGGTTTGAATGGCTAACGTTAGCATCAGTGCTACCTAGAGACAGGTAACTGTCAGCGAGTGTTTAAGCTAGCTTGCTCTAATGGTGTGTTGTCATTTGGTGAAGCAGCTGAAGGGCCGCCAGGCAACTATGTCGCGAGTGGTTACAGTGTATATGAAGAAGAAAACGAGCATTTACAAGAGGGTCTCCGAGCCAAAGTCACCGCCTTGAAAAGTGTAAGCGACACCGGCTCGTAACGGTTAGCATGCTGCGCTACACGCTGGACGTCATTGATCCTAAATGTCCTCATGCTGTCACTTTACTTCACAGCTCTCAATCGATATCGGAACCGAAGTCAAATACCAGAACAACATGTTGGGGGATATGGTGAGCTGGTGTTGTTGTGTAGTACATAACCCACCTTGGCTACTACTAGTAACTAAGTAGCTTTTTTTTGTATGTTATTGATGGATGTTAGTTTCCTTTACGCTTTCCATGTTGTCCCAATACGTGCATACTAGTGTTGGACAAATGAATGCCACTTGCTACTTGTTATGCTAAGTGTAAATGCATTGAGAAATTGCCAATTATTGGAGCCATGTTTGCCATGTCTCCTTCCCAATGCAGGACTCTGACTTCGACTCGACGGGGGGTTTGCTGGGCGCCACCATTGGCAGAGTCAAGCAGCTGTCCAGGGGCAGCCAGACCAAACTACTGTGTTATATGTTGCTCTTCTGCTGTTTCGTATTCTTCGTCCTATATTGGTTCATTAAGCTGAGATGATAAGATGACTTGGCCACCGGTTCAACCCCCCCCCCCGGTTCATTTGACTCCGCATTCATTGCCATGACGACCCATCTTTGTCTCAGGCCAGCCGATGAGCATGGCTGTTCGGATAGATGGATAGGTTTTTCTAATTACCCCGAGAAGCAGAGAGCCAGAGTCTCTGAGCTAATCAGACATGTTCACTTCACATGTAACAACATTTTCAATACTTAATACATACCCAAAATAGCTGATATTCTGTAGAAACAAGTCTGTCCAAGTCATCTGCCATTCATTGTAGCACAGACAAATTGGTGCCAATTTGTGGAAAGTATGAGCCAAAGCGCAGATAGTTACTACAATGTCAAATTGTAATATATGTAGGGCTGTAGGCATGATAAAGCCTACAGATAAAGATTTCTTTTTTTAATTGTATATAACTTGCATCTGATAGAATTACGTTACTCAAATGTTTTCAGATTCCAATGTCGACAAATTTGCTAATTCATTTTAAGAAAAAATGTCAGACTTTGTAATCCATTTCTATTGATGTACTTAAGTTTCTCATTTCAACCTTGTATTTTAATGTAAATAAACAATCGGTTCTAAATGTAATTTGTTTTGTCATGAAAGACGACACCACAGACTTGTAGCTGTAACTAACGTCATTTTATTTCGAACAAAATTACTGTCCATGGATCATTAAGAAACTCATTGCGAGTCCCTAATTAAAATACTCGCCTTGATCAAAATATCTTAATGAAATGCAGTTAAACACAAACAATTCACAACACAGAAACCTAACAGTCCTCTGCACCACTGGGACACACAGTAATTAAAACCACAAGGTCTAGTTGATTATTTACCTGGGTGGTCTCATCCAGTATACTTAGCTTATACTTATTCCTGCCGTGTGACATTCGTTTTCATTTATTTCTGACTAGCTGAAGTTTACATGCATGTTCATTTGTACAACATCTTTACATAAAGATCACCAGATGTCAGTGTCCTGATGGGCTACGCATCAGAATCACTGATGGACGAGTCCAGTGGCGTACCTAGTCATTCGACACATAAATATACTTCCATTATTACAGTATAAATATGGCATTCACAAAAACTGCTTCCACAAAATAAATCTGCTTACACAAATATTAGTAAATTGCACTTGAGTGAGTTTGTAGCAATCCAGGTGTGAAGTAGTATTTATGATGTCACGTCAGGGATGTCGCTGTCACTTGGGGAGGGTGTCCATATATTTGCATATGATCCCCAACATTACCTCATCTGCCCCGCCACCAATGGATATTAACCGGGAGTCTCTGTAGAAAAATACAAACACAGCAAACTATAACTGTTGGGCAACAGCTGTTTAATAAATGCATAAATGTATATTTAACAGTGCACACCCCTATTACAACATATTGAAAGTATTTATCACATATAGAAGACCCATCCCCGCTTCCAGGCTTGCCTTTCCAAGACTATTATAATATTTTTTTCCTTTAGGCATAATGTTACAAAATGGTCATTTAAATGTTGGGTTTGGAGCGGTTTCCGTGTTAGGATCTAGGCAGCCTGCTATTGGTGGCACATTGAACACAAAGGCTGAGCCACCAATCACAACGCCTCTGGAAGGAATGGGTACCGCCCACTGTACTTCTACCACCCTCCTAGAACAGGACCGAGGTTCAGCTTTCACTTTGGTTAGCCAAACAGCCCCAGAATATATATCAGCCCCATCAGTAGATGGCGCTGTAGTGTAACAATAATGCTTGAAGAATTTCCACTAGAGCTTGAGAAAATACAAAGAAAGCGAAGAGACAGCTCCAGCACATTATTTTGGGTGGGTCTCTGATAAAATTGTGGAGAATTTAAAATGTATGCTAATGGACAGATTCACATTTAGCATATCTTATAGCATAACATTATAGCCCATCATGATAACATACGTGTAGCTGGCTATTAAACAGTCAAAAAGCATATTTCACCAAAACAGTTTACATTTTTTCCAGGTGACTGGAAGAAAAGTCTAAATGGAGAATTGTATGCCGAAGAACAATAGCGGTTCTAGGGGGGGGGCCAGCGGGGGCCAGTGCCCCCGTAACTCTGAGTCCGGACCCCCCTGTGGCCCCCCCGAACGAGGAGTCTGCATCTCCCCCCCCCCCACCCGTCGGTCATAGGTCCGGGGTGGATTACGATCGCGCGCGCACCCCGCTGCGCACCCCCCCCCCCCCCCCCCCCCCCCCCCCCCCGGCCCCAACCTGGACCCCCCCCCATTAAAACAGGTCTAGAACCGCCACTGAGCACAAAAGTAAACAACCAAAACAGTCTTCTTGTCGTCTATTCACCTGTAAAACCTGCTGACCAAGACATCATTGGTGAAGCCCATGCCCCCCCAGAACTGGAGGCAGCTGTCCCCCAGCTCCCTGGCCAGGCGGCCAACCTTCAGCTTCGCCATGGACGCCAGCTTGGTCACATCGTTGCCCCTGATGTACAACGCTGTAGTGAACACACACATACACGCACACGCACACACACACACACACACACACACACACACACACACACACACACACACATACACACACACACACACAGCAGAGGTGATGAGACAGAACGGGACTGAATTCAGAGGCAGTAGCAACATTGGCTCGGATTCACTACTCATTCAATACTAAACATTTTTTTGTTTCTTTATTTCCGTGGATTATTCCATCAATACTAGTTCTTGGAAGGAGCCGTTATGCCCAAGGGGGCAAGATGTCCAATTCACTTCCCCACACTGCTTTCTGTGGCAGAGTACTTGGACATCTCTCTCTCACTCACACACACACACACACACACACACACAGTGACCGAAACAGAACCTGGCGGGCCTTTGCCATCGTCAGACAAGAGGGCCCTTACGACGAGTGCCAAACAGCTGGAATGATGCATTCAAAACGCTGCCAGTGGAGGCTGAAGTGGTTCCAAACACGGCGAGAAGAATAGCTGACCTCAGACCTCTGTCCGACGCGTGCACCCACTCATCCACCTAGTAAATCATAAGCCCTGGAGGATCAATAGCCCGGACCGTGCTCTCCATCCCGACAGAGCCGTCGGGGCTCTGGCCATGGGCCAAGTGTGTGAGGGTTTGATGTTTTTTTTCCCGGGGAGTCGTTACAATGAGCACTTTATGGGAAACACAATGCCAGGCTACAATGATTTGTGAATTATATTTAGTTTGGTTCCGTTTAATTTAGCCATTTTTTTGTCTACATGGAATTATGAATAATATGTTTGCATGATGCCTGGTTACTATGCCAACGTGGGCATTGTTTATTTCATGGCAATATTCAAACCTAGTCACTTCACTTGAAAACCTCTTTTCCATGTCCTATCCGCCTGCATTTAACACTAACGATGAGTGACAGAAGCAAAATACAAGGTGCCGTCTTGTCCCATCGAAATACCCATTATGGATGGTAGGATAGTGTAGTGGCAACACTGTTCCGACGCCCGGCCAAAAAGGTACAGTGTTCGATCCCCAAAATCTGCAGCCTAAACTGTCGGCATCCAAAATTCCCCGAACAACCCCTTCCCTTTCATGACCTGGATTTTATATTATATCTCCCTAACCCTAAATAAAAACATCTGCTTAAATACGACTATTAACCTAGTACATGGTGCCTAGGGCTGGGCAATAATTCAATATTATCGTTTATCGTCTTTGAATGGTTTTGTATCGTCATGAAATGAAGATATCGACTTACGGTGACACCCAGTTTTATAGTCAATTACAAAGAAAAGATATGCCCTTAAAATGATCAAATATGAGGCGTGACCTTAAATGTCCATATACTTCAATGTAATGACCCTCAGTTCGGCTGTTTAGAATGGGATTTTGAATTCCTAAGCATATCGTGGGATTTTTTCGATCGTTAGTCCTGTAAAATTCCCCATCGTTATCATGATAATAGTTTTTTGCCATATCTCGCCCGGCTCTACGTGAGCCCACCTGTGGCACGGTGCAGGAGGGAGCGAAGCAGCTCCACCTCCGTCTGCAGCTCGGCCAGCCTGAAGTGCACCGTCTGGTGGTGGAGCACGGGCCTGTTAAAGATCTTCCTCTGCCGCGTGTAGTCGATGGTCTCCTGGATGATGAGGTCCATGGTGGTCAGGCCTAGACGCAGAAGGGAGGAGGGGGAGAAAGAAAAGAGGACGTGGTGTTTTGGTTTTTGAGCAATCTTGCTCAAAAACTTGCTTGGTTGCCGTTTTAGGAGACGCTTATCCAAAGTGACTTGGTAGTAATAGTATAGCTAAGAAAGTGGTATTTAGCATCTGATATGCGTGCACAGGTTTGTGTGCGCCTGTGTCTATTTTGCAACGTCTTTATACACCGGAAGGACAAATGGAAAGCAGTATTGAGCAACAACTGACTAACAAGGCAGCACAGACATCACTCCACTTGCAGGAAGGACGATTAACCCCCACCCCAGACTAAGGCTGGGCGTGCACTAGGAAACACTGTGGTTTCATTAAAGCGTGGCCCCGTAGGAGAGCAACTAGAGTTCATTAAGAAGCCTGGAGGAAAGGAAATGGAGAGCAGGGGATGAGAAGAAGATGATGAAACGTGTGAGGAAAAGTATGATGGGGTGGGGACATCATAGTCATAGCACTTTTACGTTAACATTTCTCAACCGATTTCAATTAGTCATTTTGTCGTTTGTGATCTATGTGGATCTATGTGGATCTATGTTTTTGTACTCCATGTACATTATAAACCCTTGAATATGAAGTATCGCAGCAACGGGCCGAATCAGTCAACGCCATGTCTATGTATATATGTCCATGGTGGGGATGACTGGAGTTGGGGGGGGGTGGCGGGGGGGAACACTCACTATTGGCTACTGCCCAGAGTCTCTCTTCCTGGAACTGGAGCATCTGATAGGTGAAGCCCATGCCCTCCTGGCCGATGACATTCCTGCTGGGCACGCAGACGTCATCGAAGAAGACCTCGGCAGTGTCTGATGACCTCATCCCCATCTTGTCTATTTGGCGGGCAATATGAACTCCTACAGGCAAATAGGGGAAATTGACCAAGATAACGTAGGTCTTAGACTGGATGAGTTTTAATTAAAGTATATTAGGTACTATAAAGATGTCTCAAGGCTGTGTGTAATAAGAGTTTCTGTGGTAAGGGGTTGTTATATTTGACTGAGAATATTTAACAATCAAGGATATTGCAATCGAGGAATGTTCTGTATGAGTGAGTATGAGCAGTGCAACAAAAAAGACAAATCAACATAAGATTTGACGATGAGTCAGTATTAGTGGGAATGATCATTTTTGCATCACAATTTGCCCTGACACTGAAAAAACTAACAAAATCATGATATGACATTTGTTGGGGTCTGTTTCTTACATCTGGAGAAAAAAAGAGTGTAGGCCAGGGCATCTCTGCAATACTTAATTTATAATTGTGTTAAACATTTACAGGTACACATTTTACCAAAAAATTGCAGCTCCTGGGATTTGGATATTGCACTTGGCAATATTGCGATTTGGATAATATTTTGATTGTTAAGCCCTAAAACATATACTTTTCTACTGTGACACAGTATACACAGCATCGCTGTGTTACAAGCAGCTTCATTGTATACACCCATTATAAGATAGTTTGGTTTAGCATCAGTGTAGTTATTTGCATCACAATATAGTGCAAACAATTGTTGAGCTCATTTGTCAGGTACTGACAAACCTCCATCCACCAACCACAACAACAACAACAACTGCAGTCAATGACATTGACCAATTGGGAGCACCCCGGTGAAAATAAAAACAAAATGTGTACCGGGCAGATTCATGGGCAGACAGATGAGGGATTTGTTGCGGTGCGGTGGTCCGTCACTAGTGTTGGCCAGCAGACACATCCAGTCCGCCTGCGTGCCGTTGGTGGTCCACATCTTCCCCCCGTTAATCACGTACTCCTCCCCCTTCCTCACCGCCTTGGTCATGATACCTGCCACACAGAGGGGATAGAGTGAGTTCCTGGACGGACACGCGGGGGAGACACGGGATAAACGTGTGCGAGGATGTTTGCCGATTACTCGCATGGAAGGGTGGGCGAGGAAAGAGTCAACATATCGCTAAAGCCTTTCAATGTAATCTCAATCTCTCTCTCTCTCCCTCTCCCTCCCCCTCTCTCACTCTCTCTCTCTCTCTCTCTCACTTTACATGTAAAAAAAACCTTTGTGATTACAACTTCATCTAATGGATGCTCAGTGTCCTTGACGCTATGGAATGAGATGACGGAGGAACCACAGGGCCGAAGAGAGAAAATGGTCAGATCATCGAAGACCATGGAGGTCAATGGTCAAGGGACGTACTTGAGACATCAGATCCAGCCCCCACCTCACTCACTCCAAGACAGGCCACTTTGTCCCCCAGAATGGAGGGCAGGAGGAACTCATTCTTCAGCTCATCTGAACCAAACCTGTGCACACAAACGCGCATTTTAAAATCCCTCTCTCCCCCTCGCTCTGCCTCGCTCGCCCTCTCCAACGTGATGTATAGAAGCTTATTTTGCGAATAACAGGGTGCTTAATGGGGTGTCAACAGGGGTTAATGGGGTCTTTAGAGCATTTGAACAAACTTTTTTTTTCCCTTTAGAGGAAAGTTATTTACCGTCAGGGAGAGTGCCTCTGCATTGTGGCTTCGCTCGCTGACTGTGATTGGCTGACTGTGCTCGACCGATGAGGGCTTTTACATGCACAGAAAGCGAGTGTTCACTGAGTACATGCAGCACGGCGTCATGATGAATTGGAGGCAATTTATGCTCGGCATAAGGCATTTTTTACGATGACATTTTCCTGTGTAGCCTTTGAAGGGTGAACAGCAAACATAACGCGCAAGTCCCATTCATGAGGAGGATAAACTATGGCTATGGCTTACTGGCACGCACGCACACACGCACGCGCGTTTGTGTTTCTCGAGTCTGACTCACGGCTTAAAATAAATTTCAATGTTCAATTATTTCAATTATTTTCATCCAATCTCAAGTACCACGGAAATAGTAGGTCATAAAACAACTGGTCATATTTTGGCCGCACTAGAAGAAAGACAAACCCCTACACTCGGCAAGGGAAAGTAATGTTTGGATGTGTTTAGACGCACCTGGCAAGCGCAGGAGTCGCCATGTCCGTCTGGACGCCGATCGCCATTGGGATGCCTCCGCAGCGGATGTGACCCAGTTCCTCAGAGACCGCCACACTGTAGCTGAAGTCCAGGCCCAGACCGCCATACTCTGCAGCACATGCGCGCGCGCACACATGCACACACACACACACACACACACACACACACACAATATAAAAACATTTTTATTCTATATTATAAGAATTATATAGTTGCCCAGGGTTGCTTTGCTGAACATCGAATACAGCAGCATTATCCAAAAATGTGTTCCTTTTCAATAGATACAGGTATATACTATTAACTGAAAATACGAAAACCTTTTTCTCCTGGACATCTAAACAACATTTGCTGGTAAATATACACACATTTTAAAAGAGGCTTTACAAGTGTTTTAAGGAGCAGATATTCTTGTAATCTTGATCAACAAAAATAAATTTAATTAAAGCTGCAAGCAGCGATTATCGGGCCCTTGCGTCTCATCCCTTGCGCACGTAGGGGGGGAGCAGCAGTCGCAGTCTTGTTACTCGAGGAACGAATGAGTAAAATATTTTGTGGAGCATGTGGCGATGGATGGATGTTCTGCATACACTTGATGAACTATGTGTGCATCACTTCCTGTTGCAAGTAGGTGGTGCTACATAAGGGAGTTATCAATGCCTTAATACATTTACTGGAAGTTGCCTGATATGGATATACATTGTCATGAATATTGGACATTACATTAAGGAGTTAAATATCACTTCCTGTGTCCACTATGCGGCGCTAGAGAACACATACTAATTATACATTATCTTGCTGTGTATCAAGTGAAGACCGCACAATGTAAATCCTGTTGCACGTCGGTGGCGCTATGACTATGACTCAATATTGGCATGTAAATATTCAGGCCTGGACTCTTATCAAGCATGACAAATTTGGGGCAGATTGAACAACGTACATTTGAGTTACAACAACTTCCTTTTTCATGGCGAAACGTGCACATTCACCGGCACGCCACTGCCAGGGCATTTCATTTCAAAGTTTCACAATTTAGCATCACAAATGGTCTTTAGATGCCACCAACCGAATTTGAAGTCGCTCTGGTTAATTCTGTAGGAGGATTTCGTTAAAGTACAACGCCTGGAAATGGCAAAAACTGCACAAAAATTGCATAGTAAATTCAACATGGCTGACTTCCTGTTGGACTTAGGGTATGGGACCCATAGGCTTTTTTTTGTAAGTCTGGAGATGTTAAATCTGTCTACCAAATTTCGTTAATCTACGTCAAATTTAAAGGTGGGGGCTTTGACTTTGAAAACTGTTAGGGGGTGCCATCGAGCCAACTTGCCACACCCAAGCCCAAGATATCACATATCAATTTACGCCAGTTCTGATACGTATAAACAAACAAAATAAACAAACAAACAATAATAATAATTCCTTGAAATACAATATGTCCTTGCACCATTTGGTGCTCAGGCCCTAATGAAACAAGCCATTAATGTTCATTTTAAAGTTGCCAGAGTGGTTTCGTTTCAGATACATCGGCTTTATCACCTTGATGCTGTCCAACTGTGCATCATCAGCCCTCACTGTGCTGCTCCACTTCCTGAATACTTAATTATCACACCACCAAGCTACCTGGACTTTGATCGGCTTTTCTTAAATGTTAAATGACAAGACCATTTCCTTTCCGCTTCCAAGTAGACCGACAGTCAACGATGTCTGTTGTAAAATAAGATGTATAAAGAAATCCCAGGCAGGACATTTGGGAGACCTATTCAATGCATATTTCAATGCGGTTGTTGGCTTGGATAGCTTTCGAATCTTCCCATACCAGTTGTGACAAACACATTTCATTTGAGGTCAGAGGTGTTGAAAAATAAATTAAACAAAAAGCCGATGCTTGTGAGAATGTGATATCTTTTGGCAGAATGACGAAGTGAAGTTGAACTGAGGCTGAGCCACTCACTTTAGACTCAAATGGCAACACAATTAAAAGATGGAGCCATCAGAGAGAGAAGCATGAGAGACGGATACAGAAAGATATTTCCTGAGGCCATGCCCACACTAGGTCAGCCAAATGTAAATGTAAAAGCACATCTTAAAGTAAGATGTGTTTCTATCCCTAAAGTGTGATTTGTACTTCTGCCAGAGGTAAGCGGTGAGCGTCTACCCTGGTGTTTAAATTTATGGTTCTGCTTGGGTTTGTGTCAGACCTGTAGGCAAGGGGGGGGGGCATTAGGGGACAGTATCTTCTCTTTTTACTGGTTATTAGCTCACAAACAGTATTAGATGTCATGGATCTATGAAAGTGGCACGTCCAGCTTGCAAATAAGAGGTTGTTAATCTTCCGAGTTAAAAAACAAAACAAAAAAAGCCTTCAAGTTATAGGGTTGGGTGTTTTATGTTTTGTTTAATACGGAGGTGCGCTAAAGCGCCAGGCACCGTTCACCGTTGTGCAAGTACGCATCGGATACTTTACACAGAAACTGTGTTTTTTACGTTCATGCGCCGTAGTGCGGACATGACCCGAGACAGAAAACAATCAGACTGACATGAGGGACCATGTAAAACCTGGGAGGGTGGGGTGGGATATAAAGACAGGAAACCGACACAGCTGCGTGGCGATAAAGCTCCGACCGCCCTGGAAACCCTGCAGTGGATCATGTGGACAAAAGGAAGTGCAGCGCTTGTACCCACCTCCATCAAAACAGCTGCCCCAGTGGGCCAGCGAGAACACACACACACACACACACACACACACACACACACACACACACACACACACACACACACACACACACACACACACACACACACACACACACACACACACACACACACACACACACACACACACACACCAGATGTTGCGTGTGTATTTATTGTTTCAGGTAAGTCTATTTTTTTGGGGGGTTGGGACACCCACAGACAGACAGGCAGATGGCGGGGGGGGGGGGGGGGGGGGGGGGAAGACAGAGAGACAGAGAGAGAGACACACACACATTTTCACATAGTGGACTTCTAGAGAGCTAAAAACTGACAGGCTAACCTAGTTAATCTAGATGTGCATCTTATCGGTCGGGTCATTCATTTCCCATTACACTCCAGTCTTCTGCATCTACTCCAATGCATTATATTCTTCTCCATTATATTTCAATAATTCTGCATCCACTTGCTTCTGTTCTATTGTTGACAGTGAAGGCTGATCGCGGACGTGAATGCATGTTAGTTATGCATGCATGAAACTAGATGGGACACGCGCACATTGTAAACAGATCCTACCGCTAAACGGTTTGGCCGGGGCTTGATTGACTTCATTAGCAATGTCTTTGTGGAAGTAGACGACACGGGCGGGGATGAGAGCCTTTCACTGTAGCAAAATCCATCGACGCCATGACTCCATAAGCCATAGCTGAAATGTTTCAGGGCTAAAATGCCTGGTTGACAACTTGCCCTTGGGTTCACGCGTTAACTCATAGGCTGAGGAATGTCGGCCTATGGATCGTCATTTACTGAGCGATTCTTTATGGTACACGGCGGTGTACTGTACACTGCTAAAGTTGAGCAATGTAGGAAGGAAAAAGGTCACGTGTAAAGTCACGACTTCATAAACCATAAGACCGGTAGAGGTTTCATTCTCGGTGCATTTCAAAAGGGCAACACGGGAAGAAATAGCCCCAAATCACTCAAACCACTTAACATCAAAAATATTTAGTTTAATGGGGGAAAATGTGTATCCATCAGCCAGGAGAAAAGGCCAAAGCTAACAGCTGCAGATAGAACAGATAAAATACAGGCAGGGGAGCCAAGGGTCATCCCTGTTGTCTTCCCCAACCAGGTTTCCATGGCAACACTTCCTGTCCGCGTTTTGAAGAGCAAGCGAGTACCCCCTTGAACACAGGACATGGGTGGAGAATGTTAAAATTAGTATTTTTGACTTGTTGTAAAAAGGGAAGGTTAACACATCGTAAAACCTAATCTATTTCATCTTTGAGATTGTTCCCGGGTGTATTCATTTTCTTACTGTATATAATTAGTTACACATGGAAATGTGTTTCCTCTCAGAAGCACGGCTTTGAATGCAGGACTTGTCAACACAGCTTCTGTCTCATTCGTACATTGAACATGGAAAGCTTCCCAGCGCTTCTCTGTAATCCGGAGTGGCCATGTGCATGCACAAGCCCATTTTGCCATGTTGAAAAACGATCGAATCCCCCCCCCCCCCCCCCCCCCCGCCACTGTATCTTTCAGTACACCACAATAGTCGACGAGCAAAAAGGAGGTGTAATAAACACTTACATAGAATTTGTATTTGTCAATTAATGTATTGGCATGTCTTGCAGCAATGGTGACAATAATGGCAACAGTGAGTCCAAAAGCCTGAACTAATAGACTATTATTCTGTTAGGACCCCGACCCCCAGTATTAGCACATTGACTTTGTTTTACAAAATGCATCTTAGGAGGACAGGCCATTTCTCACACCACTAGGCCTATTCCGAGAGAGAAGATATACAAATTCTCATCTGGTAATCCAGTGCGTCTTAGATAGCATTTCCTTGGCCCTGCCTCACAGTCTAATCCTGACTACTAATTCTCAGGGGATGTGCACTCAGCACATTCTAAATCCCCCCACGATGACCTCTACATTTACACCACCGAAACGTACGTACAGCCTTGTTCGATTTAAAAGAAAACGCCTGGCACCCCATGCAGGGACACAGCCGCTCGTGCTCATCTGCCGATTCCGCAACAGGGTGACAGGTGTGGGACATGCAACCATCGCGGCCAACATGACACGCATCACACCCACGTTCTCAACCAAGCTCACTACAATGGGAATAATATCTAGTGAGAACAACGGCAGCCACATAGAGGACATGGACAACAAACTAGACAAATTGTCCTGGTTCTAATTCAGCACCTTTATTGGCTTGTTTAGAAACAGCCCTACAAAGGCAGCTACATTGTTAATCTCCAATCATGTCTGAGTGCGTATGCTTGTCGTGTGAGATAAATGGTATTACAAACGCGCTATTCCCAAGAGCAATCGCTGCTCTGCTTTACTTATTGTTGAGACGTGATTTGTATGCAATACAATGCCGCATGCCGCACGCATTGTCCCCTCAATCCCCTACAGTAAAAAGCTATTTATTGGTCGCATTATAAATGCCCATGGTAAGTAGACAGAATCTGTTTAGAATCAGAAGTGATACTGGCACTGCAATAACACATGCAACTTATTTATTCCAATTTCCTGCACATCCCAAAGTTTTTTGAGGTTGGTAATGGCCACAAGTTGAAAAAAAAAAGTCAAAAGTCAACACATTTCTTTACTTTTCACCCATTAGCTGGCTGCCTTACTCAGCCTTTTTTACACAATTTATTATGCCAAGATCATGCAGGTGTTGTGTTGCTCCGACCATACACGCCGACAAGGACAGTTGTGGACTCACAGTGAATGCTGCCAAATGAAATATTATTTGGGAAACACTATGTACTGCTTCAGTTTTCTCACCGCCTATTTCCGCTTATTGTCAGTTATTGTTTTTTTTTACTCAGATAAAAAAAATAAACCACCTGGTGGTCCTCAACGTAGCTTTCCGTAAATGAACGAGATGCATCACGGTTGTCCTACCGACTGGTTTGTTGACCCCTAAAATTCCGGCGTTCCCCAGGATCTTGAACACTTTGTGGGCAGGAAACTTTCCCTCCGACTCCCACTGGTCCACATGGGGGTTGATCTCCTGGTCAATGATCTAGAGCATAAACACACAAAGTGATTAAATGTGTGTGTGGGTGTGTTATGTGTTTGCCGCAATACAAGACCAACCATAAACAAGAGCACACAATAACTTGCTATTCTGCACTCTCTTAATATTGTTAAATTCACTCACTGATCTGCATAACCAAATAGATGCAGCATTGAATTGAGTAGTTCCCCCCCACCACATAGCCCTCCTCCCTGTTGATGTTTATTTCTTCTTAAGTCTATGTTATCTATCTTTACTGCATTCAGGTTTAAATATCAATGAATATAAAGTAGGTTGGTAAAGAAATCGCTGTGTGGACTGTATAGCGAATGCATACTGATGGTTGCAATGTACACCATTATACATTAGCTGCCATTTCACCCACGTGTGCACGTATGAGCATCTGCCGCATCTGCCATATCATTTCACACTGTATATTATGTCTGCCGACATACACAGTGTGTACCATGATGCATATATATGTCTGGTGAGTGACATGGACTAAGAAAGTATGAAAAACCTGCCTATGGTCTGGGACTCCTCCCGTGAAGAAATTGTTTTGGTCTTCTAAGCAACGCAAACATGCTCCGAACTGAACCATGTTCTTAAATCGGTGAATACCACCGTTGTAAACAGAGTTAATGTCAGCCAAAGAACTGTCTACTATGATTTGACTCGGCTGTCGGCATTACAAAGACAAGTATTCACAGCCCTCTGCTATGGAGCTTATCCTGTGTAATGGAACGGGTCCAGATAAAAAAACCTTGATGGCTGACTCATTTCAGGCGCCTGGAAGTACTCTGCAGGTCCTGGGAAAAAGCGCCAAAAGAGCGGGAAAGGTTTGTTGGTGTACTACAAAATGGTGACATTACTTATCTTGTGGTAGGTAACCCAAGCAATGACAGAGTAAAGAAAATACTGGAGCTATTGCACTATTCATTTTTTTTTTTTTCTTCAGGTTGCAATATTCTGGTGGAACATTCTGCAAAATCCATGGTCCTGAAACACATCGACTTGTGCCAGAGAGAAAACAGTCCACTCATTTTATATTGAGTTCTGAGTCATAGATGAATGTCAAACAGAATTATAAAAAAACACAAAAAGGCAAATATAATTTTCAATAATTAGTTTGTTTAGAAAAACATGACTAGATTTTAAATCGACAGCGTTTGCCAAAGATTTCCTCTTTTTGTTAAACAGTAGCAGCCGACCATTGGTGGACTAGCCCAGTATATCCGTACATCACTGTATAACAGACACCCAACTATAAACATTGCATCAGACCAAAAGTTCCAGGAACTACTAAAAGGACATTCAATAGGGCCTTTTCCAAAAACCACTATACGAAATCACCGTAACGCTTCAATCGCTCCAAAAATAAGACAAAATGATGATGTAAGTTCAACAACAAAAAAAAGGTATGAAGACAGAAGACAGAATAGCAAGCAGTTGAACTTCATCGCATTTAATTTGACAAGAATCACAACACGCAGCTAATCCCTCACAGTTTGAAAGAGAAACCTTCGGCCTCCTTTAACCTGCAAAGTTAAAATCCAGAGGAACGGGAAAGGCAGGATCTGTGCACCGAGGAGGAATATAAAATAATCAACATAAAAATCACTGTGGAATGTTTGTATTGTATATTAAAATCGTATATCAAGTTGTCAGAGGGGTTCAACCAGGCATCTGTTTTATCTGCATTGCCGTTTAAAAGCCTTGGTGAGTAATGTGTGGACTGGATTTTGGCTATAAATGAAGGTTGGACATTGCAAATGTTTTAAAAATGTACTAGGGGTGGGGTGGGTATTGTACTTACTCACCTTCGATATTTCTGACCATGAACAATCAATGAAGGATAGGATATCCTTTATCCCTCATGTGTGACCTAAATTTAACACCAAACATTTGGTCACTCAAGTTTCCTTTTCCGATATTGCTTGCATATTGTTAAACATTTCCCCTTTTGTGCCAGTTAATTTGAAATGACTGTCCATCCCGTTTACTCAGAAATCCAGCTTCCTCCCATTTAATATATGTCTAGACAACACGCCAGCTATATTTAGAGCAAAGGATATCGTACTAGAGGAAGAAAGCGTAGTTCATGGTTTACATTTGTTTGTGTATTGTTCATCATTAACCGATTGCAGGGAAAACTGACCAGCAAAAAAACAGACCTTCAACGGGAAGTAAGTCTAATGCGCATTAGTTAGTTATGGTTACTAGGTTAGTTAGTAATGATGGAAGAATAGTCAGATCTTTTACTTAAGTAAAAGTTTACCACATTGTAGAAATACTCTGATTTGTAAGTAAGAGTCCTGCATTGAAAATGTTACTTAAGTAAAAGTACAAAAGTTTTGGCATATATATTACTACATACTGCTGGGTAACTTGTGAATTTCCTCCTGGGGACCAATAAAGCCATACAGATATATTATTTATGTATTGATTATATTTTGTATTGTTAATCTGAATCTGCAAAGTAACCAGCAACTAAAGACGTCAGATAAATGTAGCGGAGTAAAAAAGTACAATATTTGCCTCTGAGATTTGCATCTGAAAAGTACAAGTACCTCAAGTAAATGTACTTGAGTAAATGTACTTAGTTACTTTCCACCCCTGGTGGTGAGGCAGTGAAGCTCACCGACACAAGCCCTAAGGTCTTTTCTTTTACATTGTTTTCTATACTGAAAATATTACTATCAAAAGGGAGCCTGTGGTCCTCAACGTCACTTAACACGAAACGCTTGGACGGTGTTATGTTATGTAACTGGGGAAGCACGACGCCATTGTCTCTGAACAACTGGTAAACATGGCCATACTGACCCCTCACCTACTTGTTCCACTGTGACAACTGCGGGTACCAGTACACGCAGGGTCAGATGAAATTAATACTCCTCATTAATACTAACAATAGCCTACCTTCATTGTTTGTTTGTTTCTTTCTTTGTACAACTTTTCATTGCGAGTCCACGTCTAACCGTTATGTTGTGTTGTGTTGTGTTGTGGTTGCTACGCTCCCATGCTAACCATATATCCATACCTTTCTGATGGAGTCCTTTAATGCAAAATGCTCTGGCGTGTAGATCAAGTGGCCCCCCGTCGTCTCGGGGGCACCGGCGGGAGTGTGTTTGGACGACGATACATTGTGGGACAACTTCCGAAAACCTCCTAAGGTTGAAGGTCTGTATAAATGACAGCTACCGACGAACTGAGCTGCGGCGCGGGTGGCCATGTTTTGAGGGTTTGTACGGAACGCCGGTTGCGCCAAAAAGCGATTCGGTATTAAAAGGACGGCGGTCGTTTGATGTGATCATAGTTAGGGGTGTCGGTAGTTTGATCCTAAGACGTCATCGAAGTCTACGTTGTCATTCGTGTGCTGTTTAGGAGTCAACCTACAATGCGTTGTTTGAATGAACTGCATGTTGTGTTACCTTTTTTTATTCAATGGAAAACACACACACACACACACACACACACACACACACACACACACACACACACACACACACACACACAAAGCTTGACCTCACCGAAACTTTGTGGGAATTTATTCAGGAACTCAGGTAAAATAGACAATAAACTGCAACCTTTTTCTTGTTTCATTGTATTATTCTACTATTACATTATTATGGGCCTGTGAGTGATAATCCATGTGGGAGGGGGGGGGGGGGGGGGGGGGGGGGCAGGGTAAAATCCTTGAGCACCAGTCTAGCAGATGACGCAGCCTCCTTTTTCCTTGAAGGGGTTCTTGTCCTCGGCGATGCCTTTGACCAAGATGTCCTCCTCCTCGCCGGCCTGAATGTAGTCCTTGAGCTCTTCGCAACACTTAGATGTCTGCAAATGAACACAGCGGCGTTGACATTCGGCTGTTTATCATTCAAGTGACATTACGATACAAATATCCACATCTATCTATCTATCTGTCTGTCTGTCTGCTCTCTCTCTGCCTCTCTCTCTCTCTCTCTCTCTCTCTCTCTCTCTCTCTCTCTCTCTCTCTAATATATATATATATATATATATATATATATATATATATATATATATATATATATATATATATAGGCCTATATATATATATATATATATATATATATAACGTAACTAAATCTATCTAGGCCTGGTCATTAATTAAAAAAAAAAAACGATATAATAATAATAATAATAATAATAATAATAATAATAATAATAATAGCACAATCTGCTCTCTTACCATCCACCTCTCAAGTTTAACTTCTTTTTTCTTTTGGTCAAGCTCCATCTGGGCCTTGTCCTTGTCCGTCAGGTCGTCCAAATTAATGAACGGCATCCTCTGTAACACACGGAATTAACTGTATTCAGTTGGACATCTTAGTAATTATCTTATTGGCTTGCACTCGCTCAATGTTTGTTTTTTTGCCTATCCAATGCAAAATCACTAACATCATCCTTGTTAAACGGTAGGCAAGACAAGATGAGATAGTACCACACCGAACAATAGATTTTTAAATAGATAATTAAACATAGGGCCTAATGAGGTAACAAAATAAAAGTACTTACGGCTGTTTAAAGGGAGCTGTCCGTCCCCCCCCCTGTTTAAACGGAGCTGTCCAGCCAACTTACTGTGGGATCCTTCTCCTCTGCCTCAATCTGGGTTATAAAGTAATCTGCAATCCTCTAATCTGATTAAAGCAAGCTCCCTGCATATTAGTCCACCTCTGTTTAACTGATTCTGTCAGAGGACGTCATTCAAACAGGTGTCTATCTGGATGCCAGTGGAAATAGGCGACGTTAAGCAATACATAATTACACGTTAATTCCCCTGTGAAATGGTCAATGGTTCAAACAATTCGTTTCCATTTTGAAAGATATGGGTCATCGAGGGGAGGCATTTAATTGGCACACATAGTGCTCACTATGTGTGCCACTTTAGTTGCGTGTCACTTTAATTGGTGGTGTCGAAAGTGCGGTCTCGGATGACGACCATTGCGGTTGGCACTCCTTAATATACAGTGTATATGCATGTTTGTGCAGGTACAGCATATTGAAGCATGAAGCATGGCATCGTCTCATAGGCCAGGAATGTCATTTTAAAGTAAAGTTATATAATAGTAGGCCTAAATGAAATGGTGTGTGTGTGTGTGTGTGTGTGTGTGTGTGTGTGTGTGAGTGTGCAACAATCAGTGTGACGGGACCAGCTAAACGTGATTATTGTGTGCATTTTGCTAGTGCTGTTGGGACAGATGAAGTGAGTAATCCAGTGACTAAATCCAGTGACTATTACCATTTACTATTTAGTCATTGTCCTTAACGAAGCAGGTTGGGGGTTAAGCACATATCTTGCTCCAGGATGCCTACGTAGGCTGCCTTGGGGTCGACACCTTACTACTGGACTGTGGTCACCCCTGGCCAATAGGGCAATATCAATAGCTTAGGCACAACCTAGGAGAAGAAGAGGGTAAGCTTAGAGATGTGTTGTCATTATATTATTATATAATATTTTATATTATTATATAATGTTTAATTTTATTACATAATCCCTTGTTATTAACGAGGCCCTAAACCAGGGCCTTCTTACTGTGCGTGCGCGCGCTTGTGTGTGTGCGCGCTTGTGTGTGTGTGTGTGTGTGTGTGAGCGCGCGCGAGAGACACTAGTGTAGCCAGGGGCGCAGCTTGCCAACAGGCAAGGCAGGCAAATGCTTGGAGCCCCGAGCGGCTAGGGGGGCCCCGCGACCAATTCGTGGGGCGCAAATGCGCCCCCCAATCGCCCCCCCGCGATAGAAATATTTTTGCTTGGGGCCCCCACAGACTCTAGAATCGCCTCTGCAGCAGACTACTAGCCTATTGCCAATAACTCCGCCTGAAGTCGATTGCAACAAACGTGCGTAGGTATTACTTCACAGAGTGAACAATGTCGCTGACCCAAACATGGCAAAAACATATCCCGCCCACGACAATGCGCCGCGGCTATAAAGACGGACGTATTTGGGATGGTCCCAAATACACACCACAACACACAGCAGCAGCCCGGAGTCTGAACCCCCGAACCGGACCGACACCATGATGGACCGCAGCCTGCTCGCCCTCATCCCGCTGCTCTGCTCGCTGCACCACGTCTGCTCGCTGCCAGGTCAAGGTAAGGAGAGGAGAAACGTAGAAGAAGAAACCACTTCAATTGGTTCTTCAAATTGTATTTTTTTTTTTTTAATGAATACTATAATTTTTTAGTAATTTGTTTTTTACATCCCTGTTCACATTGTATTTTGTATTTTACTTTATTTGTATTTTATTTATTTATTTTTTGCCGCTCCGTTTCAGGCGCGTGCCTCCTGGAGGTGGACGCGGGGCCGTGCAGAGGCTACATGCAGCGCTACTACTACAACCCCGTCACCCAGAAGTGCGAGGAGTTCTACTACGGAGGTTGCCAGGGCAACGCCAACAACTTCAAGAGTGTCCAGGCGTGCCGAAAGACATGCTTCATGATACCCAGTACGTTGTCACCAGGGTGGTGGTGGGGTTCTTGTTGTTGTTGTTGTTGTTGTTGCATGTGTGGCTTACTTCATGAGCTGTTGTGTGGTGATTCTTTTCTCAGAGGTGCCGCAAAAGTGTAGGTTCCCGCAGGAAGTGGGGCCCTGCTGGGCCCTCATCCCGATGTACTTCTTCAACATGACCACCATGCAGTGCGAGGCGTTCATGTACGGCGGCTGCCAGGGCAATGCCAACCGCTTCAAGGACCTCGCGTTATGCAACGAATACTGCATTCCCAACAAATAACAAATATCTACTTGGTTCTACTTAAAAGTATAAGTTTCCCAGCTGCCTTAAAATTTCAAGTAACAACAACTCATTATCTTGAGTCTAGTTAAGCTTTGAATTGCCTTCTGTGAGTCAACATGACTGAACAGTTATTGTTGTTTCAACTTTGCTATGCAAGTTCAAAATAAAGTGAACTAATTCATGTGCATTCTGTTTACTTATCCCCATTAGTGGCTTCAACTTGTAATTTAAATTAAAGAATGTGTTTTATTCATCAATATGCATTCCGTACACTTATCCTCATTAGTGCGTTCAACCTTGTAATTTCAATTAAATCATTTCTTTGAATCAGCTTATCAAGTTAAGATTATCTAAAATAATGTCTTGTTTTCACTTAACAATTAGCTATAAAAAAACACACAAATTTGAGTACAAAAACTTTTTTTATTAAACCAATGTTAAGCCATATACACAAACTTGCCACTCCTTAATATACAGTATATGCATGTTTGTGCAGGTATTGAAGCATGAAGCATAGCATCGTCTCATAGGCCAGGAATGTCATTTTAAAGTAAAGTTATATAATAGTAGGCCTAAATGAAATGGTGTGTGTGTGTGTGTGCAACAATCAGTGTGACAGGACCAGCTAAACGTGATTATTGTGTGCATTTTGCTAGTGCTGTTGGGACAGATGAAGTGAGTAATCCAGTGACTAAATCCAGTGACTATTACCATTTACTATTTAGTCATTGTCCTTAACGAAGCAGGTTTGGGGTTAAGCACATATCTTGCTCCAGGATGCCTACGTAGGCTGCCTTGGGGTCGACACCTTACTACTGGACTGTGGTCACCCCTGGCCAATAGGGCAATATCAATAGCTTAGGCACAACCTAGGAGAAGAAGAGGGTAAGCTTAGAAATGTGTTGTCATTATATTATTATATAATATTTTATATTATTATATAATGTTTCATTTTATTCCTACATAATCCCTTGTTATTAACGAGGCCCTAAAACCAGGGCCTTCTTACTGTGTGTGCGCGCGAGAGACACTTTAGTGTATGACAGCAGACTACTAGCCTATTGCCAATAACTCCGCTTGAAGTCGATTGCAACAAACGTGCGTAAGTAGGCTATTACTTCACAGAGTGAACAATGTCGCTGACCCAAACATGGCAAAACCATATTCCGCCCACGACAATGCGCCGCGGCTATAAAGTCGGACGTATTCGGGATGGTCCCAAATACACACCACAACACACAGCAGCAGCCCGGAGTCTGAACCCCCGAACCGGACCGACACCATGATGGACCGCAGCCTGCTCGCCCTCATCCCGCTGCTCTGCTCGCTGCACCGCGTCTGCTCGCTGCCAGGTCAAGGTAAGGAGAGGAGAAACGTAGAAGAAGAAACCACTTCAATTGGTTCTTCAAATTGTTTTTTTTTTTTTTTTTTTTAAATAAATACTATAATTTTTTAGTAATTTGTTTTTTACATCCCTGTTCACATTGTATTTTACTTTATTTGTATTTTATTTATTTATTTTTTGCCGCTCTGTTTCAGGCGCGTGCCTCCTGGAGGTGGACGCGGGGCCGTGCAGAGACGACGTGCAGCGCTACTACTACAACCCCGTCACCCGGAAGTGCGAGGAGTTCTACTACGGAGGTTGCCAGGGCAACGCCAACAACTTCAAGAGTGTCCAGGCGTGCCGAAAGACATGCTTCATGTTACCCAGTACGTTGTCACGCAAACAGGGTTGTTGTTGTTGTTGTTGTTGTTGTTGTTGCTTACCTCATGAGCTGCTGTGTGGTCATTTTTTCTCAGAGGTGCCCCAAAAGTGTAGGTTCCCGCAGGAAGTGGGGCCCTGCCGGGCCCTCATCCCGATGTACTTCTTCAACATGACCACCATGCAGTGCGAGGCGTTCAAGTACGGCGGCTGCCAGGGCAATGCCAACCGCTTCAAGGACCTCGCGTTATGCAACGAATACTGCATTCCCAACAAATGTGAGTATTCGTACCGGCATGCAGACGATCCTGTTTTTGACCATGTTGTAAAGTCATTGAAATGTGTGACCGTGTGTGTGTGTGTTTTGTGTCCAGCCCTGCCTGTGCTGTGCCTGGGCATACTGGACAGGGGGCACTGTGCGGCGTCCATGCCCCGCTACTACTACAAGGTGTCCAGCGGGACCTGCGAACAGTTCAGCTACTCCGGCTGTGGTGGCAGCAGCAACAACTTTGTATCCAGGCAGAGCTGCGTGGACACCTGTGTCAGAGGTCAGCCTTCACACGTGTCTGCATGTGTGTGTGTGTGTGTGCATGTGTGTGTGTGTTTCACTTGTTTTGTACCTGCTGCAGCTTGGAACTTAATTTCTATTACTTTATGAATGCACTGTGTATTACTTTATGAATGCGCCCAACCCTAACCCTAACCCTTTCTATTATTATTAAAAATGTATTTTAAAAAAAAAGGGCCATGGGACCACTGCTGTGTTTTCTGCTTGTATTAAAGGCAATATCGCCAGAATAGCTGACCGAACATAGGAGGGAGTGTTAGTATGTTAACGTTGTTATGTTAATGTTACGTTTTTTTGTTTGTTTCTATTTCTCTAGTTCCTCGAAAGAATAAGCACCAAAAGGGACACAGACGAGAAGACATAGGAACCATTTGATGCAAGTTGTTCTTCCTTAGACGTTTGACCCTCTCATGGATGGATAAGCATCGTTTATGGTTGCTGAATAATTATATTGCACTGCTCCCTGTATTCGACTTTACAGTATTCACACTGCAAGTTGAGCAGATGAAACACTGCGTTTTGATTAATGTGAATCCATAATCCAAGACTTTTGAGTGTTATTATGATTATTAAGTTGGAGACTGCTGCACAGATCTGGGATTATGTGTGTGTGTGTGTGTGTGTGTGTGTGTGAATAATATTTCAGACCATGGTCGATTTGACAGACTTTTATGACTTATTTTGTATAAAATAAAACATTTTATATCATGATTAAAACCAAACTGGTATTTTGTCTACATTATTCCTTCCTTTTTAATCAACATTTAAAATGTTGGAATAAAAAAGTGTTAGAGTAAGATCCTGCAGGAAAGAAGTAAGAACTGAACAGCAAATTGTATATTCAGGAAATGCCATGGTTTCCCCTTCTCCCAAGTCTTTTGTAAAGACTGAGGTGTGTGTTATTCACACACACACACACACACACGCACCTCACTTTCTTTACTGTGTTTTTAAACTGAGCCTGCATGTGTACGTTGATAGTAAAGTAAACATTTTACCATATTAAAGTCACGGTGATATATTTTATGTTGTTTTATCATGGACCACATAGCAGCAGGGGTTCTCAGACTTATGACCCACCACACATTTTGTGCAGTAAAATAAGCATTACTTATATTAGCATGGCAAAAGAGATGCCAGAGACATGTCTCTGTCTATATTGCTCTCCAATAGTTTTCACTTTTTCCGTCCTGTGATCATCAACAGGCATGTTGGCATACAAATACATTTTTGGGAGAAATAACAATCTACATTTCCTGCTAAACTCTTGACCCTGACAATGTTTGCATGTTCCTACTGTGTTCACAGTGATTTCCTCTCTCTCTGTTTCTTTATCTCTTTATCTTTCTTTCTTTCTTTCTCTTTCTTTCTTTCTCTCTCTCTCTCTCTCTCTCTCTCTCTCTCTCTCTCTCTCTCTCTCTCTCTCTCTCTCTCTCTCTCTCTCTCTCTCTCTCACTTTCTCCCTCTCTCTCTCTATTCCCCCCCCTCCCTTACCAACAGGGCAATATCAATACCTTAGGCACAATCTAGGAGAAGACTAAGAGAGTAAGCCTATAGATGTGTTGTCAACATTATATTACCTAATCCCTTGTTATTAACGACGCCCCAAAACCATGGCCTCATTAATAACGACGACTCCTTGAAGATACAGTACTGTGTGCGCGCGCTTGTGTGTGTGTGTGTGTGTGTGTGTGTGTGAGAGAGAGACACTTTAAGCATTTACAGTAAGAAAGCAGACTACTAGCCTATTCTCCATAATTCCGCTGACGTCGATTACAATAAAGTGTGAGTATTACTCCCCCTGGGAGATAATGTAGTCGTCCCAAACATGGGAAACATATCCCGCCCACCAATCCGCCAGGAAAAAAAAACGCGCCGCGGCTATAAAAACCCGTTGGGTCGGGACGGTCCCGAACACACCCAACACACAGCACACACCACAACACACAGCAGCAGCAGCCCGGAGTTTGAACCCCCGAACCGGACCGACACCATGATGGACCGCAGCCTGCTCGCCCTCATCCCGCTGCTCTGCTCGCTGCACCGCGTCTGCTCGCTGCCAGGTCAAGGTAAGGAGAGAGGAGAAACGTAGAAGAAGAAACCACGTCCGATTGGCTCGTCACATTTTTTTCATTTTTAAATAAATATTATTTTTTTTAATGAATCATTTTTTTTTACATCCCTGTTCACAGAGAAACTTTTTATTTAATTTGTATTTTTATGTTATTTATTTTTGCATCGCTAACGACACTAAACCGTTAGCATTTTGGCACTTCCGGTTCCCTAGTCTCGAGGTCAACGGTTTTTTTTAATGGGTTTCTTTGGTTAGATGACTGAAATAAGGTCTGTGGTTTTACACAATCAATAAGAGATTGCCACGTTTTGGTCTACGACATAAAATACGTTGGTAAACACCCCACTCGTGAATTTTGAAGCTTTTACGCGTCTTAAAAAAACTTCTGGTGATTGCATTTACGCTTCAAAAAAATCATAAAAGTAGTGTTCATTGGTGAAGATGATCTTGCTTAACTAAACGTTTAAGTATCATAAACATTTGTTCGCCACAGAGCTTATTTTCTGCAATAATCCAAAATCCAATGGAAAAAAACCCCATTGGCTTTTTGTCGAGGGAACCCAGGGCGACGCTCACTTCCGTGTTGGCCTACAAAAATACGTCATCCCTGCGCCGCTCTGTTTCAGGCGCGTGCCTCCTGGAGGTGGACGCGGGGCCGTGCAGAGACGACGTGCAGCGCTACTACTACAACCCCGTCACCCGGAAGTGCGAGGAGTTCTACTACGGAGGTTGCCAGGGCAACGCCAACAACTTCAAGAGTGTCCAGGCGTGCCGGAAGACATGCTTCATGATACCCAGTACGTTGTCACCAGGGTGGTGGTGGTGGTGGGGTTGTTGTTGTTGTTGTTGTTGCATGCGTAATTGCTTACCTGATGAGCTGTTGTGTGGTGATTTTTTTTCTCAGAGGTGCCCCAAAAGTGTAGGTACCCGCAGGAAGTGGGGCCCTGCCGGGCCCTCATCCCGATGTACTTCTTCAACATGACCACCATGCAGTGCGAGGCGTTCAAGTACGGCGGTTGCCAGGGCAATGCCAACCGCTTCAAGGACCTCGCGTTATGCAACGAATACTGCATTCCCAACAAATGTGAGTATTTGTACCGGTATGCAGACGATCCTGTTTTTGACCATGTTGTAAAGTCATTGAAATGTGTGACCGTGTGTGTGTGTGTTTTGTGTCCAGCCCTGCCTGTGCTGTGCCTGGGCATACTGGACAGGGGGCACTGTGCGGCGTCCATGCCCCGCTACTACTACAAGGTGTCCAGCGGGACCTGCGAACAGTTCAGCTACTCCGGCTGTGGTGGCAGCAGCAACAACTTTGTATCCAGGCAGAGCTGCGTGGACACCTGTGTCAGAGGTCAGCCTTCACGCGTGTCTGCATGTGTGTGTGTGTGTGTGTGTGCATGTGTGTGTGTGTTTCACTTGTTTTACATTGTACCTGCTGCATCTTGGAACTTCATTTCTATGAATTTTATGCATGCACTGTCTATTACTTTATGCATGCACTGTGTATTACTTTATGAATGCACTTTTTATTATTATTAAAAATGTATTATTTAAAAAAGGCCCAAGGGACCACTGCTGTGTTTTCTGCTTGTATTAAAGGCAATATCGCCAGAACAGCTGACCCAACATAGGAGGGAGTGTTAGTATGTTAACGTTGTTAACGTATGTTAATGTTACATTTTTTGTTTGTTTCTATTTCTCTAGTTCCTGTAAAGAATAAGCTCCAAAATGGGATCCGGAGGAGAAGACATAGGAACCATTTGATGCGAGTTGTTCTTCCTTAGACGTTTGACCCTCTCATGGATGGATAAGCATCGTTTATGGTTGCTGAATAATTATATTGCACTGCTCCCTGTATTCGACTTTACCGTCAATATTCACACTGTGAAGTTGAGCAGTTGAAACACTGCGTTTTGATTAATGTGAATCCATAATCCAAGACTTTTTAGTATTATTATGATTATTAAGTTGGAGACTGCTGCACAATCTGGGATTGTGTGTGTGTGTGTGTGTGTGTGTGTGTGTGTGTGTGTGTGTGTGCGTGTGTGTGTGTGTGTGTGCGTGTGTGTGTGTGTGAATAACAATATTCAGACCATGGTCGATTTGACAGACTTTTCTGACTTATTTTGTATATAAATAAAACAAAATATATAAGTATATAAGTAAATAAAACATTTTATATCATGATTAAAACCAAACTGGTATTTTGTCTACATTATTCCTTCCTTTTTAATCAACAACATTAAAAAAAAAGATCCCAGGGAATCAAGTGTGAGAGTAAGATCCTGCAGGAAAGAACTGAACAGCAATTTGATTGTATATTCAGGAAATGCCATGGTTTCCCCTTCTCCCAAGTCTTTTGTAAAGACTGAGGTGTGTTATTCACACACACACACACCTCACTTTCTTTACTGTGTTTTTAAACTGAGCCTGCATGTGTACGTTGACAGTAAAGTAAACATTTTACCATATTAAAGTCACGGTGATATATTTTATGTTGTTTTATCATGGACCACATAGCAGCAGGGGTTCTCAGACTTATGACCCACCACACATTTTGTGCAGTAAAATAAGCATTACTTATATTAGCATGGCAAAAGAGATGCCAGAGACATGTCTCTGTGTATATTCCTCTCCAATAGTTTTCACTTTTTCCGTCCTGTGATCATCAACAGGCAAGGCATGTTGGCATACAAATACAGATAAGTTTCCAGCTAAACTCTTGACCCTGACAATGTTTGCATGATCCTACTGTGTTCACAGTGCTTTCCTCTCTCTCTCTCTCCCTCTCTCTCTCTCTTTTTATAAACAACACATCTACATTATTCTTTCCCTTTTAATCAACGTTTAAAAAAAAACATCCAAGCCAATCAAGTGTTGATTCTCTCTCTCTCCGTCTCTCTCTTTCTCTCTTCCTCCCCCTCCCCCCCCCCCCCCTCGCCACCAATAAGGGAGCAGCAGGAAGAGAAGGAAGAGGAGGATGATGAACGAAAACACCCTCCTCCTCCTCCTCCTCCTCCTCCTCCTCCTCCTCCTCCTCCTCCTCCTCCTCCTCCTCCTCCTCCTCCTCCTCCTCCTCCTCACACACACACACACACACACCGTTTGCAAAAAGCAATTTGCAAGTTTGGTCTTAAGTTGGGCTGGATTCAATTCTCTCAGACCTATTACGTTTCTGTACCACATGAAATGTCAAAATGTTCCGATAACCCCATTCGAAGAAGATAGCCATCAACATTTTATTCACCTTATGTTTGCTATTCTATTCCTTTATTATTCTCGTTTCTTTTTCTTTTCTTTCAGACAGGGCCTGTCTTTTCTCAAGCCGTACGTCATCCCATCTCCCGTAATAGAATAGGCCGTCTCGTGATGCATCGAAACAATAAATATTTATGAAAGATATCAAAGGCAACCGCAAGGCCATTTTGCCACAACTATAAATAACAGTAAAGGGTAATACTGGCTCAGATGGCCGCTGTTAAGGGGCCCATGCTAAATCATCAGTTAGCCAGCGTGGATAAGAGAGGAAGTTGTGATATCAGGCTGTTAAAGGTAAAGCCTGGCGCCGGAGCTATAGATATATACTGGCTACCGGTTGTAGACGGCCCACAGTTGATCCTCTGTTCTTGCAAGTTTAGGATTACCTTTATGTCAGTGTAGTATAGGCCTATAGTAAATGTAGCCGACTATTAAATTGCTGTAAACAGTGCTATAAAAGTAGGCCTATAGACGTTTGACTGTGGAATACTTTACGTTACTATTACGCGATTCAGGAGAAGCTGTTATCCAAAGTGAAATATAATGAATTGATATAGGCCTACATGTCATTCAGGAGCAGGTATGGGTTAGATACCTTGCACAAGGATGCACACAGGAAGACTGCAGATACTGGGAATCGAACCAAGGAACTTTTGGTTGGGAGCCAAAAGGTCCCAAGTTGTAATAATGTGCTAAACAAGTGCCCCCTGTTCAATTATGTAAAAAACCAGTAGGACACACGAAGAGCAACAAACAAACCTTAAAAAAAACTTTACATTTTCCAAAGTGATATTTTTATTGTTTAATTATAGTTTTTTTTTCTGTTGCATGGCCAATTCAATATTCATTAAAAGAAATTAACTCTAAAAGTAACCACCAATTTGCAATCATCTTTCCTACCATTTGTTGTGGTGGTGCAACTTTAATTACCGAAAGACATGATACATGTATCAGTGAATCACACCAAAGGCCTGGGCTTGTCATTTCCAATTACAATGAATCCCTGAGTTGGAACCACCATCAAACACGTCGCCTAATGGCTGCTGATTTGAAACCGGTGATGTAGGATTTCTTTTCTTTTTTTTCCCCCGACTCGGAGATGGCTGATGTTTATGTGGCTATTGAATTAGTCGCAGTACATTACACTATGGTAATTTGGCCATCGTTCACGTTGGTAATGAATGAACTGATGTTGAGACGCGGAGGGTTAATACAAATCCTGATTAAATATTCCGTAGGCCTTTATCGCCGACTTTATCTATTCCACGGATATTTAATGAACAAATAGCCCGATCGTGCAAGATATGTGATATATTCTTATATGACGATGCAATATGTATGTTTTATCTTACCGTACTTCAATGTGCACGCACTTAATAATAATCAAGCATGAGGATCTTACGCACGTCTTGGCTTTGGTTCTCCTGTATCCATGGAGAGTCTCTCAGGTGCCCCCTGGTGGCAGGTGTGAAGTTGCAGTCAAATAAACCCCAAAACTATCATATCATGGAAGTTGCTTCAGATGTTAACAGTAGAAATTGATTCTCCCAATTACACTTTTTTTCTTTTGCATTGTAGAAAACAAACCCACACACACACAACGTCCTCCTAAAAACACACAAAGGCGCAAAAAAGGCGTTGATTAAGACGAGGGTTGGTTCTTTGACGGTTTTTGTCTTTTGACACGAGGATGAAGTGTTGCGTGTCGCTCCGTCAGCGGGCAGCGCCGTCTCAACATTGAGCTCTTCCTCTGAAGCTGACCTCGTCTAACCGAGCTCAAGAGCCTGAGCATAAACACACCCGGAGGGAAGATCCAGCGTCCGTGTTTCTCAAGGTTGGCGTCTCTTGATAGAATCAAAGCGCTGCTTTAAGAAGTGTTTTCTTTCATAGCCTTTTTCCGTTCCCTGTATTCCCTGAACCATCTTATCTTTACAAAAGCATGAGGATTTAAATGAAACTATTGCTCATGCAGACTGGCCCTCAGAGGAGAAATCTCCAAATGTTTTCAGCCTGCGCGCGTACTTTACTTTCCGACCCTCCGACGACGGCAGAGAGAGCGAGAACAGAAATGTTTTTGCGGTGAGCGGCTGGCCTTGTAAAACATTTTGTGTAACAAAAGCGGCATGAGGACGTGTTTTATAGGCCGGCGCTGTTCACACTACACAGGTCATGCGGCCCTCTCAGCTGCAAGAGTGCAATCCATTTGGTTTTACTCACCGTGGGCTTACCAAAACACACCTGCTTCTGACACACACACACACAGATAGACAGACAGACACACACACACACACACACGCAGACACAGATAGACAGACACACACACACACACACACACACGCAGACACAGATAGACAGACACACACACACACACACACACACACAGATAGACACACACACACACATGCAGACACAGACGCACACACAACCGCACACACGCGCACGCACACAAACATTCAGACACACAAAAATGCATAAACACACAAATACACACACACACACAAACACACATGCAGACACAGACGCACACACAACCGCACACACGTGCACGCACACACACACACAAACAACCATTCAGACCTAACTTCAGACACACAAAAATGCATAAACACACACACACACACACAAACACAGATAGACAGACACACACACACATGCAGACACAGATGCACACACAACCGCACACACGCGCACGCACACACACACACACACACACAAACAAACATTCAGACTAACTTCAGACACATAAAAATGCATAAACACACAAATACACACACACACACACACAGATAGACGGACACACGCAGACACAGACGCACACACAACCGCACACACGCGCACGCACACACACACACACACACAAACATTCAGACTAACTTCAGACACACAAAAATGCATAAACACACAAATGCACACACACACACACAGATAGACAGACACATGCAGACACAGACGCACACACAACCGCACACACGCGCACGCACACACACACACACACAGACACACACAAACAAACATTCAGACTAACTTCAGACACACAAAAATGCATAAACACACAAATGCACACACACACACACACTTTTCACCACGCACAAGCAAAACGGCTGTCGTTTCTGCAGTTCTCTGGAAATGTATATTTATAACATGATGCACTTCCTTCATTCCACCATTAAACCACCTTCCACTGACACCTCTGTGATGCACAGCCCCCCCCCCCCCCCCCCCCCCCCTTGAATCCTAATCCAAACAAGTCTGAATGCCGCTGCTCCCAGCACGCGCCGTCTCCGCCAATGTCCACCATGCTCGGCTGAGCTAAGAATGCACACGCACACACACACACACACACACACTCAGACACACACACACACACACACACACACACACACACAGACACACACACACACAGACACACACACACACACACAGACACAGACACACACAGACACACACAGACACACACACACACACACACACACACACACACACACACACACACACACACCCAACGGTGAGTTGGCTGCGTCTAATTGCGTTTGCTTTGTTCTTCTTCTTTTTTTATCGACGGGGGAACTTTGCGTTTAGCGTAACAACGTGATGACGCCAACCGAGGAACTTTGTGTGTGTGTAGTGTAAGAGCGTGGCGATGACTGTTGCGTAACAACGCGATGACTCCAAGTGACCGGGGTCAGGGGTCAGGGGTCCAGGGTTCAGCAGAAAGGGTGTGACGGTGTGTGAGGGATGGAGCTAACACCTAGAGACTCTCCCTGCATGCCGAGCCCCCGCTGCTCAATCATTTGCCCATTAGGTCACAGCATCCAGAACGCCTCGTCGTCATCATCATCATCATCATCATCATCATCATCATCATCATCATCATCATCATCTAATTTAAATCCCTACTAACACGTCTGCCTCCATGTGAGTTGTTGTCTGTTGGTGATTGTTTTGTATGCACATTGCACTTTAATACAGAAAGTAAGTGTTAGGGAAGATTCTTTTATATTTTTAGCCTCTTATAGTCTATTTTTATGATGTTTAATGTTTTGTTTTATGTGGATATATCTTGTCTTATCTTGTCTTGTAACATCAGGGAACATGATGGAAATAAGTGCTTGCACTTTGTCATGTTTTTCTATCCCTTGGATATGTCTTTATTCCAAATAAATCAAATCATCATCATCATCATCATCATCATCATCATCATCATCATCATCATCATCATCAATACAATACCAATGCATGGCTTCAAGCTATTCCACTACGCTTTCCTGTATTTACCACAGCAGTATATTTCGCTGCTTTCCGTACGGCATACGAAACAAATACACATCGGCGGCGGCGGCTGATAGAGCGCATCCTTCACTGTATTGGTACATATGTTTATTACGAGTAGACGCACACACGCAACATCAATTTTAGCTCAGCTCTGCCGGCGACGTCCGTAGCAAATGTCCCAGAATCACGTCTCAACATGGGTGGGGTAAAATTAAAATGACTCAAGCAGATCAAATGAATACAGACGCCTGTTTTCATTTCTGCCCAATGATTAATTTTCCCCTTTTTTTCCTGCTATACACACACACACACACACACACTCTCACACACGTGCAGACACACACACACACACGCGCGCACACAATTTCAATCTCAACTTGGGCTGCTTCACCCGCTTCCTTGAGGTTAAAGAAATGGTTTACCCGTTCTGCCCGGCCGGCCCTCTGCAGATTTGCAAGATAAACACATTGGCACAATTGAATCTGCGAGTTAATAAAGTGTGCGCTTTAAAATATATATTAGATTCGGCGTTCGCTGATCAAAAAGCGTGACGGTAAACTCGTCGTGCGTGGAGCGAGCGTGAACTGTACGCCCCCCCCCCCCCCCCTCCCCCGGGTTTTCTCGAAATAAGCACCGCAAGGGTTCGTTCTGTATGCTAATGGCGCACGTGGCCACGTCCGTCCTCCGGGATTAGCGGACACGCTTCGGGATCTCGTCCACGGGCGTCCGAGCGAGCCGCGGCCCCCGTGGCACTCGGTGTCACAGATTGTGTGTGTGTCTGTGTGTGTGTGTGTGTGGGGTGAGGGAGGGAGGGAGGGCGGGGGTGAGTGTGGTGAGTGAGTTAACACTCAACAAAATCACATAGGAAAAAGTTACCCGGTCGGTCTATGGGAGAACTGAAGGAGAGAGACGGTGGCAGAAGAAGAAGAAGAAGAAGAAGAAGAAGAAGAAGAAGAAGAAGAAGAAGAAGACGGCGATGACGACGACGACGACGACGAAGAAGAAGAAGAAGAAGAAGAAGACGGCGATGACGAAGAAGAAGAAGAAGAAGAAGAAGACGGCGATGACGACGACGAAGAAGAAGAAGAAGAAGAAGAAGAAGAAGAAGAAGAAGAAGAAGAAGAAGACAGAAAAGAGCTCCATCACTTCACAGTCTGTGGGTACAGCAGTCGTGTGAACGGCAAGCCATCCATTCAGAACTCAGACGTGAGTCTAAACACACACACACATACACACACACACACACACACAGAAAACGTACAGAATTTCCAGACTTGCGTGAGCGTGAAGTGGCCCTAACCACACAAATAACGGCGCGAATACATCGGTCTGTGGTGGTGCGGCCCACTCGATATCGTCTGGGCCCCTCCTCGATATCAAAACGCCCGAATCCATACCGCCGGTGGATATCTGACTCTTTTGGCACTGCGGCGCATCCAATCGATCCGCGGCCAGATAGCGTTGTAAATTTCTCATTAAGGCGCCATTCCTTCGCGCGTTAACATCTAATCGCAGATGAGGAGCGGGGCGCCGCGCCGTGACGTCCGGGCCGCACAGTTTCGTCCGAGTCTTAACTTTAAATGCCTGCCTGGACCGTGACTGTTATTTATGACGGCCGCCTGTTCTTTATATCTGCTATATCTGATGTGCTATATCTGATGATGTAATGTTCGATGATGTACCGCAAATTGCCGTCCCGGAGGACATTCCGGTCTTCTAAGTGTAATCCTAAGTAGACGCGTCTTCCAAAATTGGGGTATTTAGTCGTACTTGACCACCGAAACCGACATTTCGGCGGTCGTCGCGGTTCAAAGCGGACCGCGTTTCTATTATTATTCATTCACTTTTCGCCTTTCGCCTCCTGACTGTGACCTTCAACGTCGGCGGCTGTGGTTTTGCTGACGGCGGTGAAACGGCGGTATCTGGAGCGCTCACCATGCCGGCCTCCCTGCGGCCGGGCGCCGAAGGAGGACTACAAACTGCGTTGAGAGACACACAGACAGCCCCACACCACAAACACACACACCGCCGTAAGGTGAAATCTTAATCTACCCGTCCGTCTCCTTCGCCCCTGCCAGCTTCTATTGGGGTATAAACACGGGCCGTTCACGGAAATGTCATGTACAACAACACGAGGGGAAGAGCGGGAGGTGTATTTATTTACCGTAAAACAAGGTTTACATGACGATAAGTCAGTGTGCCAGTCGCGGGCGCGGCCGCGCGCGCGTGTGTGTGTGCGCGTGTGTGTGTGTGTGTCTGCGTGCGTAAAGAGCCTTCATCTAAGCCTGAATACTTTTCTATTTTATTAACAATTGCCGTTTTTTTGACACCGAACGCCACGTCGAATGAATGGATGAATGCAATCGTTTGTTCGTAACGCAACGGCGGCGCCGTCATCCATGCGAGGATTCAGTGTTTTTTGTTGTTGTTGTTGTTGTTGTTTTTTTTTGCTTAAGGAAACCTCGACGCTCAGCAAGGAGTATGCCAGGAATTGAACCGTCACCTCCGGGGTGAATTAATGGCGCATCAATCAACCGCAGGACACAAGGCCATTTCAGATCACTATTAAAGGCCGTGCGGATCGATGACCGTTCATTCCATCATTCTCTTTTGTCACCGTGGATACGCATGGTCTACAACACATGCATACATTTACACTTTGTATTCCGCCGCCTACTTCTTCCACTACCACTTACGACTCGATACGACTTAGCGCTACTTGGGACACTTTTATCCAAAGCGACATACAGTGGAAGAATTCAGCAACATGCAACATTAAGGAGCAGGCAGGGCGCCTATCGGTACGCTGTGGAGGCCGTGGATCGTACACACGGTAACCTTTGGGGCCGGGAGTCGAACGCCCAACCCCTTCTAGACCGACCCGCCCCCCCCCCCCCCCCCCCCGCTGAGTGATATACAAAGCCCGGTGTCAGGGCGAGGAGGGGGGGCCGCTACACTAGCCTCCCATTGGGGTGGATGATCAGAGTGAATCACCGCCCCCCCCCCCCCCACCCGGCGAACGAGGGGGGGTTAAAAGCTACGCCGAAGCGACACTAATGGATGGCCGGAAATGTAAAGAGAGAGAGAGAGAGAGACAGACAGACAGAGAGAGACAGAGAGAGACAGAGAGCGAGAGAGAAAAGCCCCCTGAAGTGGGCAAAGCCCCCGCTGAGTTTCTCTTCTCTTCTTCTCTTTCAGCCGTTTTGGGAGAAGCGATAATTGCATGGAATCAGATTTGTGCCAAAATGATCAAACAAAAAATGTGAATTTGAGAGAGGATAAAACTTACCGAAGCTGAAAAAAATGTCATCTTCAAAGTAAAACGTATAACTTGCAAACAAATGGTTTGTGTGATCGTGTAAAGTTGGTTCTTTTTTCATTTTTGGTAATATGTCTTTGTTTACAGTTCCCTCTGTTTCTTTCTCGCCGATCAGACTTTTGCCCTCACTGTCGGCTTTGCAGGGTTTTTTTTGTGGACTTTTTGTTTGCAGTTTTGGCACAAACCTCTCGCGTGGGCGGGCTTTTCCGGGGGTTGCGTCCCCATTGGCTGATGAGTTTTTTTGTGAGTGACGGCTTCGTGCCCCGGACGTTGCCCGGTGCGTTAGGGGATAGGCGACACGGGGCATGAGCATCTTGCCGGGGGCGGCAAAAAATTCGGAACCGGTGACACTTCTGCGAGATCGGTTTCCTATCGCTCATTTTGCACGTCACGTCGATGACCGTGTCACCGCGTCGGTCGATTGACCCTGGCAGGGAAGGTCTCCCGCTCAGAAGTACCACATGGGGAGGGGGTCGGTTTGTGTATACTTGGTATACTACAGTATAGTATACAACAAATGTGTATGCCTGGTATCAGAAACCTCCCGGCAGAGCGCAGAAAAACAATTAGAAGTAATGCTTTGCTATGCAAGTTTGCTTTTACCCAATTAACGTTACCTAACTTGCACTCTATAATGATTGCCAGCTAAGTAGAGAGAGTGTGTGTGTGTGTGTGTGTGTCTGTGTATGCAAAACGTCTCATACAGCACAGACAACATATATGAGCAAATAAGCAATGGACTTAATGGACCCTATGGTTAAAGCTTTAATAAACTCAAACATCAATAGCGTTTCGATGTCTCGCTCTACGCTCAGTGCTCTGTCTTGTCCTCGGACGCAGCCTTGACTTCTATCACGGCTGGCTTGGCTGTCCTTCACGAGGACGCACCAACCGCTCAGAGAACGGAGTCACGATGTTTCGCTTCAGTAAAAATAGTTGACGCAAGCGAGGCAGGAGCAATCTGACCATCACAAGACTATAAAGACACACTATGTGAGGTAATGACATGAGGATTTTCAATGGAAGCCTTGTGTTCATTTGGTGAGGCGGCGGGCGCAGCACCACTCCATCTCCGTTTCATCCGACGCGCAGTCATTTCCAGGGCATGTGCATCGCAGTAATTAGGGAGGGTCTATTTCTACATCCTCAAAGTCTCCCGTCCACATAAAGAGCCAGGTCGACGCGATCGATACTGATCAACGTCGATATTTCATCACGTCACGGCGTCCGGGGCACGGAGAGAGTCACTCAGAAACGTATTAGCCAACGGGAGAGGATTGTGCCAAAACTGCAAAGAAAAAGCCAAACGAGAGAGAGCTGGCAGCGGAAAGCCGACAGCGAGGGCAAAAGTCTGATCAGTGAAACAGAGAAACAGAGGGAACTGTAAACAAAGACATTTTATCAAAAATGTGAAAGACCGACTTTTACCCAATAGTGAACTTTAACTCATTTGCAAAAAGAACTTTGAAAAGAACTGGGGTTTCGAAATTAAAACAACAGAGTAAATGTGGGAGGTAATGCATCCGTGCTACTGGTGCTATAGCACCGGTAGCACGGATGTATTAGCATATTAGCACCAGTAGCATATTTGTTCTCCCGATGTTTTAACTTGAACAATATCCCACTCATTTTGCAATGTATATCAGAGTATTAAGAATAGCTGGAAACTCTCATCCTGAGTCTTATTTGTTAGATCGTATCCAGCACAATGCAAACAATGGAGGGGGGGGGGGGGGGGGGGGGGGGGGCATAATTGCTTCATACTAAACATACAAGGGTCACGGCCTTTTGTCTTTCCATGTATTCGATAGTGTTTGATAGGTATGACATCCGCATGGGAGGAACGGCGCGTTTGAAACGTGTACACAGTGAATGAAAGGGCTCAGAAGACAAACAGGGCTGTCTACGTTTTAAACAGGACCAGCGCTGAGGAGAAAGTGTGTCCTCCTCCTCCTCCCGCCGCCGCCTGATTGGCTGCTGCGGTTGCCGATGTGTGCAGATCCCCCCGGGGGCCCCGGAGATCACAGGCCTATCATGCATTCAACTGTGATAATACCTGTGATAATACATACAATTTATGCAGCTTCATGCCCCGCACACTGTCCTGTGTGGGTGTGTGGTTGTGTGTTTGTTTGTGTGGAAGGATTCCTTCATACATAGTGTGTGTGTGTGTGTGTGTTTAGTAAGTGTACATCAGTATGTGTTTGCAAGATTGAAAAGTCCAATTCCTTCATTTTCCTACATTCGTGTGTGTGTGTTTGTGTGCGTGTGTGCGTGTGTGTTTGTGTTTGTACATTATATTACAATACATTACACAACAACCATTTAGCAGATGGTTTCATCCAAAGCAACTGATAATCAGTTTCATTTGTCTGGAGCAGTCAGATCCAATCTTCGTGCGCTTGCTTGTGTGTGTGCACATGTGCGCTCGTGCGCGCGCGTGTGTGTGTGTGTGACAAAGACATATGAGCACAGAATCCAACGGCGAGAGGAACTTTAAACAAAAACGCCTGGACTTGTCGATCAACCGGAAAGGTTGAAAGAAATACGAGTAACCAAACGTTATTAAGCGGACCATAATGGCGGCGGTTGCAGCGCGAGCAGCGTGGGCCACAACACATGAGAATGTCAGATCAGACGGGAAATGTCAGACGAATGTCATCAAGTGACGACAAATACGACAGTAAGTAAGCATATCTGACAGAGGAGGAAAAAGAAAAAAAGTGTTTTCTCTCTCAGATATGAAAATAAATGACCTCCTCGACATGCTGTTCAAAGCCCACACTGAATAGGGACGGCCGTCGTCTAGCACTGATACGCCGTTGAGGATCTTAGAAGCGGCTCCACTTTGTGATTGGCCGACGGGGTTTGTGACGTCGGGCGATTGCATTACATGAATATGGATGATTTGCATCGTGATGCGAAGGATGAAGATGAGAGCGTACGAGAATCTTAATGGAAACTAATAAAACTGAAGGAATACATTTCATACACCGTGGACACATTTCAAGCCACTGATTTTGAAGAAAGAAAAACTCTGCCATGTCTTTATATAGCCGACTTTAATCCCACGACAATAGGGGCATGCATTTTTAATGATGAATTTGGTTAAATCAAAATGTTTTTCGAAAACAGAATGTCACTTTTGCAGTCGTTAAACCAATGATGCCCATATGCCGCCATCAAACCAAGGTTATCAGTGAGCCTGTGCATGTGTGTGTGCATGTGTGTGCATGTGTGTGTGTGTGTGTGCGTGTGTGCATGTGTGTGCATGTGTGTGTGTGTATGTGTGCGTGTGTGTGTGCATGTGTGTATGCATGTGTGTGTGTGTGTGCATGTGTTTCCCCCCCTCCCCATTGGAACAGGCGAGCCCACGAGCACGAGCATACAAACCGGGAGCGTGCGCGCCAACACACACACACACACACACACACCCACATAGGACGCATCGCGCTTGACGCTCCCTCCGCGGCGCGTCCTTTAATGCGCGATAAGAAGAAGAAGAAGAAGAAGAAGAAGAAGAAGAAGAAGAAGAAGAAGAAGAAGAAGAAGACGCGCACACCGGGCGGGGGAGGAGGAGCTCCGCACACACATGCATGCAAACGGGGTTGGGGGAGGTGAGGGGGAGGGGGGGGGGGGGGGGGGGGGGGGGGTGAGGAAGGGAGTGGGGGGGGGAGGGGGAGGGGGGGGGGAGGGCTGGGGCTGTTAGATGCACTTGGATTACCGGCCAGTGAGCTGTCAAACAACTAAACTGCCATACCCAGAGAGCTGCTTGCGTATTTTACGCGTTGCAATAAAGCGCACAGACCCGCGTCTGTACGTACCGTGCGGTTTTCTTTTTTTTGTTGGTTTTATTGTACTATTAAAAGTATCGGTTGTTACGACCTTATCGGACACAAAAGTATCGGCCTGAGTGAGTGGCACTTGATTGATTTTTATTGTGATTTTTTTTTTTAACAACCCCATGGATGGGGTTGAAGGGGGGGGAGGAAAGAAAAAAAAAATAATAATCATTAAAAAAAACTTGTGAATTGAGATGATATTAAAGTAGGAGCTCCGCAGCACGTTGACGCTCAGTTTCCGAGGAGGCTCGCGCCGCGCAGAGCCGAGAGCGGCAGCATCGCTCTGCTTTTGTGGATTTCCTCCTTTTTTTTTTGACCACAAAGGTAAGTCATCAACAACTACAAATTGTACTTTGAAATACCTTTCACACACCCCCTGAAGTCGACACGGTGAGTTGTGTTTTTTTTTTGTGTATATTTGTATTGTTGGTGGGTAATTATGAGCGCTCATCTCCAAATATAGTGCAGTTTTCCCCTCACATGTGTGCAACCTTTGCGCAGCCTATCGGTGCGTTACGCTGCTGTAAACACACAACGCGGATATGCGGGCGTGAACTATTTAATAATAACATAATAACATATAGGCCTACTTTTCTTTTTTTTGTTGTGGTGTTTAGTGGAGAAAAAAAAATGGTTCATGCGTTATTGATTCGACTTGTGGCATTACGCACGGAACGGTGTAACTAACAGGATACGTTGAATGGTTTGCGTGCAAATATATTTCAATGGTGTGTCGACTCTAGGTGGATTCATGACGTCAGTTTAAATTATATTATACAAAGCCTTGCGACGGTTTTTGTTTTTTTTATTTTTTTATTTCAGCAGTTAATCGATACGAATTTCAATGGATGGTCAGTGTAACGCAGCTCCGCATCTCCTGTGTCCTCTCGTTGTAATGAGGGAGAAGGGTATAGCTATACCTATACCTATACTCTCTCTCTCTCTCTCTCTCTCTCTCTCTCTCTCTCTCTCTCTCTCTCTCACACACACACACACACACACACACACACACACACACACACACACACACACACACACACACGCAGATATAAAGGGACACTAAGGGATACACATTTTAATGTATGCTTGAGCACACAGACAAAGGCACACAATAAGGCAGTTATAGGCTTACATATAAAGACATTGACATTCACAATGCACACACACACACACACACACTACACACACACACACACACACACACACACACACACACACTACACACACACACACACACACACACACACACAAACACACCGCACAATGCAAAGTAAGCACACATGTTCATACATTTGTTTAAACGACAATATGGAATAATGTAAAATATACGCACACCTACACAAACACACACACACACACACACACACACGGGTGAAAGCTCAAGACAGAGGGCTTGCAGGTATATATAAATAAGAGAGCTCAGCTGAGCTAGCAAAATCTTACGCACTTCTTTCTTTCTAGGGTGTAAGACCGCCGTCTCCCAGCCCATATTCATCCTTTATACTTCTCCGCCTCTTTGAACCCACCCTCACCCTACATATTGACCGTACGTTATTTAGACGGGACTTAAACACTCCTTCATGTGTCTCTCGGCACCGCGTGCGTCTGGTATCTCTCCCCGGGGCCGAAGATAGCCGCCACTGACTTTGGTTGGGGGGCGCGTCCCCCTGAGCGTGTCTGGTCCGAGAAAGAGCAGAAGCCGACGTCTCCGTCTGGAAGACGTTTTAACACGGACCATGGCTAGTGTCATCCCAGACTGTTTCATGGGGGGGGGGGGGGGGGGGGGGGGGGGGTGCGGGTGATCTGACCTGGTCTGTGCAGCAGCAGAATTAGATGCGAGAGAGAGAGAGAAAAAGAGGGCGTAAGAGTAACAGAGAGAGTAAGAGAGAGAGGGAGAAAGAGAGAGCAGAGTGTGTTTGTGTGTGTGTGTGTTAGTGAGAGAAAAAGAGAGAGTAAGAGAAAGAGAGTAACAGAGAGAGAGAGAGAGTAACAGAGAGAGAGAAAGAGAGAGAGTAACAGAGAGAGAGAGAGAGAGAGAGAAAGAGAGAGAGTAACAGAGAGAGAGAGAGAGAGAGAGAGAGAGAGAGAGAGCAGAGTGTGTTTGTGTGTGTGTATGTGTTAGTGAGAGAAAGGGAGAGAGAGTAACAGAGAGAGAGAGAGAGAGAGACCTACGCGGTTGGCAACGCATACGGCTGCTCTCTGAGTGAGAGAGATAACTCAGCCATTCATCATTCCTCCACACACCCCCTACCAATCTCTGTTCGTCTGTCCGGCTGTCTGTCTGGCATACTGTCAGAGATTGGCAAAAAGGGCGAGGGAGCAGCACACATGACAATACTACCGATCTTACGTGAGTGGCAGAGACAGAAAGAGAAAGAGAGAGAGAGAGAGAGAGCGAGAGAGAGAGAGAGAGAGAGAGAGAGCGAGAGAGAGAGGTGGAAGAATGAGCTGGACCGTGAAAAGATTAAATAGAAAATAGAAGAAGTCTCAACATTAAAGGGGAGGGAGGGGGGCGAGATGTACCTTTAATTTGAAAATGCATTTGATGATGACCAGGCTTGTATTTCTACATGTCAGACGGACGGTTAAATAGCTTTTTTGATTATGGATTTCCAAAGGAAGATGATAAGTGCAAGAGGTGAATTCATGTAATAGTACCTTTACCTATTTTTATATATATATATATATATATATATATATATAGCTTATATAAGCTTTTATGTTTTGAAAGTACAATTCTCCTTTCACACTCCACACACACACACACGTACACACAGACACACACGCACATGCACTCACACACGCACAGACATGCGCACACTCAAACACATGCACACACACACACACGCACACTCAAACACGCACACACACTCCGACTCCGTCTGTCAATATCGTACCGAACTTGTGAATCCACAAGACAATGCAGTGTGTTTAAGTGCGGCTTTCGGCCCCGGAAATAAGTTTTTCTTTTTCAAACGCCTCGGGTGTGTGAAGCTATCAAAGCCCAAGTTGTTTATACCACGACACGCTCCCATCTGACCCATGACCCCTTCCCTCGTGCCGGGCGGATGATTAGAGCAATTTCCCATGTCGTGTTATTAACTACTTTTACCGGCTAATGCGCAAACCCTGCAAATACTGCCTCTCTCTCTTCTACCCCCGAGGAGCCAGACGGGGGTATTTAGAGCCGGGTCATTTTCACACATTTACGGTTTTGGAGTTCTGAACCCATACTTACAGCTCCACCTTTTCCATTAACCGCCGCGTGTCACACACACACACACACACACACACACACACACACACACACACACGCACACACACTGACAGCAGCTCAGTGTTTAACGGACACTAGGGAGAGTGTGCGTAATGTGTGAAGGAGTTTGGTCCAGCGCACGGAGTAGCGGAGGATAATGAAGTCGTGTTGGCATGGAAATGTGCGCCGTTCATGAGATGTGATTATGGTTAAATGTTGCAATATGCCGCCACTGCCACCGCCGCCGCCACTGCCACCGCCGCCACAGTGGCAGCAGCTGCTGTGGGTTTTTTTTATTATAAACGTTGCTTTCACTGTCCTTCACGTCACGAGCTGGCATGACGCGGTGTGGCGCACTTAGTGACTCCTAACAACAACCCCCCCCCCCCCCCCCCCCCACCCCGTCCTGCTCTTCCATTCATGAACACAAATTCTGTCGTCGCCGTCGGAAACCCGCGCCAGAACCAAATTAAGATTCATATTATTATTATTAGACTAATGAGGTGTGATGCTGAGTGTTGTTATGAATTCACACTCTTGTGTGAGTGCATGCGCGTGTGTGTGCAATCAGAGGGTGGTGTCAATAGGTGGTGCTAGAAGAGAGTCCGCCGGTCCTCTATGAGGACCTCCGTTTGGCGGGAGGAGATGAGAGGATGCGTCGAGGTGAGGAAATAAACGGAACAGGGTGAGGGAGGGAGAGAGAGAGAGAGAGAGAGAGAGACAGAGGACTAGAGATGCTGAAAGAAGGTAGTGCGGTGGCTGGGGTGTGACTCAGAAGGTACTTGGTTCGATCCCCCAATGGAGCAGCCTTACCTGTAAGCAGGTGGGGGTCCACAGGTGTCCACAGACTAGACTGTGGACACTGGGGCTCAAACCCAGAACCTTTCAGCCCGGGACTCAAACACCCTAACAACTAGAGTAACCAGCACACATAAACAAAGAAAATCACACGGTATTTGGCTGCTCAGGTGTGAGTGTGTGCGAGTGTGTGTGTGTGTGTGTGTGTGTGTGGGGGGGGGGGGGGGGTCAGACTCAGGGTTCAACCGCGCCGTAATGTCACATGTTGGCTTCATTAAAATTTCAATCTCATAAGTTCTTCACAGGCGGCACCTCTTTTAACCTCTATTAGACCCACACACACGCGCACACACACACGCACACACACACACACAGTCAACAGTCAATTTGTAGCCTCGGTCACTCGGCCACACGGCGACCGCACTGCAAATGGCAAAACGTGACTCTGTACTTCCTGGATCGATGTTCCCAATCTGCAATCAGGAAGCAGGTGGCCGAGCGTAAGCAACTAAACACACACACACTCCCCCCCCCCCTCCCCCCCCCCGCCCCTCCCCCCACCAACACACCCCTGCCTGTTCTTCTTCTGTGTGCGGTCACTAAATGCTTTCGCTCACTGCATCGGTATTCGGTCACGTAAAGTTGAGCAATTCAGCATTCGGGGAGATAACGGTGTTTGTTGAGTGCTTGGTGAAGCCGAGTCGAGTCGATTAGATCAGCATCTGCGCTTGTTCTCCGAAAAAAAAAGATGTATACTCTCCTCCTAATGAATTAGCGAAACTCCCTTTGAGCGGTTCTCCAAACGCCATTAACGACTACATTTCCAACAACCCCCCCCCCCCGACTCCCCAAATTAGGAATTTAATCACATCGATCCTCATTGTAAAATACATGTCTTTTGTTTTCTATCGAGTGACTTTGCCAGCAAAGGATTTACGGCGCACATTAAAAACAGATGCTTGGATCCCTCCGCATACGTCATAATCAAAATTCGAGATGCGAGAGCTTGCGGCGCTGCAATAAAAACATCCAAAAACCTAAACAATCATAACGAACTTTGATCGTTGATTAGCCGGGCGTTAGTTAAGGCTGGCGGGAGTTCATTACTCCGCTTTCGTCGTCGCCGCCGTTAAAGACGGTTACCGGCGTCCGGTTATGGAGCCTTTTACACGCCGTCGTTTAAACCCCCCCCCTCCTCCCATGATGCACTTCAGTTCTTTTACTGTCGCAATCCCACATACGCACTTCGTAGCGTTGTGGGGAAATGGAGACGGGCAACGAAGGCAAGGTGCAGAAAATGACTGCGAGATCGTTTAGGCGGCGTGTTTTTTATTTGTTTTTATTCATTAGTTGTTGTTTTTTTTTTAAATTTGGGGATGATGATGATGATGATGATGATGATGATGATGATGATGGCAATGGGGCAGACAGCGCTGTATTGTATGAATGTATTATTATTATGGCTGTGTTTTTGCGTTGATAAGCAGCGCACAAAAAAAACCCCCAGCCCATTTCCTCAACGCTTCTTAGTTCAGACTCTTTTAGACCGAGAGACTCGCCGCTCTCTCTCTCTCTCCCTCTCTCTCTCTGTGTCTCTCTGTGTGTGTGTGTCTCTCTCTCTCTGTGTGTCTCTCTGTGTGTGTGTGTCTCTCTCTCTCTCTCTCTCTCTCTGTGTGTCTCTCTGTGTGTGTCTCTCCCTCTCCCTCTCTCTCTCTCTCTCTGTGTCTCTCTCTCTGTGTGTGTCTCTCTCTCTGTGTGTGTCTCTCTGTGTGTGTGTGTCTCTCTCTCTCTCTCTCTGTGTCTCTCTCTCTCTCTCTGTGTCTCTCTCTCTCTCTCCGCTTTAACCCTTCATTCGTTCCTCTTTATGTACTAACCGCCTTTCAATTACGGGTTCTCCCAGCGTCGGCCTGTTCTCAGGTTCTCAGGCCGGCGCGACGCGATTCGCCAGGACATTGTTCAGACCGTGGACCGCTAATAGTTTCTGCACCAGCGCTACGCTATTCGCCCCTATTTACGGCCCTTTGCCTGGTCATTCCCCATGACTTTCTCTTCTTCTCTCCCTTTTTTTCTTCTCTCTCTCTCTCTCTCTCTCCTCTCTTCTTGTCTGCTGTTTTCTTTCACTCGTTGCCCTTCATGCTTAATTGCGTTCTGTTACTCTGTCCATCTCACCGTTCCGTCCCTGCTCCCCTGGCCCACCTAGGCCTCTCTCTCTCGCTCTCTCTCTCGCTGTCTCTCTCTCTCGCTGTCTCTCTCTCGCTGTCTCTCTCTCACTCTTTCTCTCTCTCTCTCTTTCTCTCTCTCTCGCTCTCTTTCTCTTTCTCTCTCTCTTTCTCTCGCTGGCTCTCTCTCTCTCTCTGTTGCTTTTCCTCTCCACCTCTCTTGCTTTATCTCTCTCTCCACCTCTCTCTCCCCACTCACCATCCACCCCCAGCCCCTCTCTCTGTCTCTCTCTTTTTCTCTCGCTCTCTTTCTCTCTCTCTCTCTTTCTCACTCTCTCTCTCTATCTCTCTCGCTCTCTTTCTCTCTCTCGCTGTCTCTATCGCTTTTCCTCTCCACCTCTCTTGCTTTATCTCTCTCTCTCCACCTCTCTCTCCCCACTCACCATCCACCCCCAGCCCCTCTCTCTGTCTCTCTCTCTCGCTCTCTTTTTCTCTCTCTCTCTTTCTCTCTCTCGCTCTCTTTCTCTCTCGCTCTCTTTCTCTCTCTCGCTGTCTCTATCGCTTTTCCTCTCCACCTCTCTTGCTTTATCTCTCTCTCTCCACCTCTCTCTCCCCACTCACCATCCACCCCCAGCCCCTCTCTCTGTCTCTCTCTTTTTCTCTCGCTCTCTTTCTCTCTCTCTCTCTTTCTCACTCTCTCTCTCTCTCTCTTTCTCGCTCTCTTTCTCTCTCTCGCTGTCTCTATCGCTTTTCCTCTCCACCTCTCTTGCTTTATCTCTCTCTCCACCTCTCTCTCCCCACTCACCATCCACCCCCAGCCCCTCTCTCTGTCTCTCTCTCTCGCTCTCTTTTTCTCTCTCTCTCTCTCTCGCTCTCTTTCTCTCTCGCTCTCTTTCTCTCTCTCGCTGTCGCTGTCTCTATCGCTTTTCCTCTCCACCTCTCTTGCTTTATCTCTCTCTCTCCACCTCTCTCTCCCCACTCACCATCCACCCCCAGCCCCTCTCTCTGTCTCTCTCTCTCGCTCTCTTTTTCTCTCTCTCTCTTTCTCTCTCTCGCTCTCTTTCTCTCTCGCTCTCTTTCTCTCTCTCGCTGTCGCTGTCTCTATCGCTTTTCCTCTCCACCTCTCTTGCTTTATCTCTCTCTCTCCACCTCTCTCTCCCCACTCACCATCCACCCCCAGCCCCTCTCTCTGTCTCTCTCTCTCGCTCTCTTTTTCTCTCTCTCTCTTTCTCTCTCTCGCTCTCTTTCTCTCTCGCTCTCTTTCTCTCTCTCGCTGTCGCTGTCTCTATCGCTTTTCCTCTCCACCTCTCTTGCTTTATCTCTCTCTCTCCACCTCTCTCTCCCCACTCACGACCCACCGCCAGCCCCCCCCCCCCCTCTCTCTCTCTCTCTCTGTCTGTCTCTCTCTCCACTGCCCACGCTGTGTGCTTGAGGAAGAGCCTGTGAGTTGGTTCCTCACGCTCCTCACATCCCCACCGCCGTCACACACGTCCGTACCGCTGCGGTTCTCCGTCACTCAGAAATGTATTGTTTTGACATTTTTTTATAAAATATTTATTCATTATTATTTATTTTCTCACACAGTTGTTGGATATTCTGAATCTGCAATTATACGTCTGTAACAATCTTGGGGGAACACAACTCAGCCGGCTCACAGCACGCAGAGAACTGTCAAAACAACATTACGGTGATTACACACCTTTGACACACAGTAACGCGGAAACGCGGCTCCTACTTTCTAAGTAGACGGACGCGGATGTGAACAGCAATTACAATTCATTCAGACAGTCGCTGAAATGGCAAAAGACATTGCTGATTACTTAAATATGAATTAAACAGAGAGAGAAAAGAGAGAGAGAGAGAGGGAGAGAGAGAGAGAGACACACACACACACCAACAGAAATACATACAGACAGAGAAATAGATACAGAGAGAGAGAGAGAGAGACACACACACACACACACACACACACACACACACACACACACACACACACACAGACATAGAGATAGAGACAGAGATAAAGACTGCGATAGAGAGAGTGGGGGAGGGATGGTTTAATGCCTTAAGTGGGGGGGGGGGATGCCTCAATTTAGGGTTTGGCTTTAAAATGAACGTTGAATTGTTATTATTAAAGTAAATTGATGGCTCTCGCTTTTGGAAGCATTCCTCATGCTTATATATGATGTCATCGCTCATGTTGTGCGACTTTAGGTTGCCGGGTAACGACAACCGAACACTGACATTGATTGATGTTATTATGCCTCCCGTCCCTCTCTTTCTCCCACCGTTTTTTGGCCCAGGACCGACATTTTTCCCCATGATTTGGTTGGCATGAAAACAAGCGGAATCACACGTTTTAGGCTTCCAGTATTGATTAGAGACAGAAGGGGGATCTCTTGTGCCAGCTTTGGAGACGGGGATCGATGTTTCCTCTCCTTTTAAACACATTTCACCACTTTGTCTGCAAGCCTGTATCTTACACTCAATGCAGAGGCCATATAGGTGGTCGCCTAGAGCGCAATCTACTGGTGGGTGCTGGTTGCCCTCAAAGAAAAAAAAATGAAATTCATTTTTTAAATAAATAATTTTTTTAAATAAATAATAATAATAATTATTATTATTTTTAAATAAATAATAAATACATAAATACAGATTTGCCAGTGGGCGCCCTTCCTCATTTTCTGCCTGGAGGTAACAAATCAACAAATAAAGAAATAAAGACAGAAATACACTTTGCACCCCTGTTCCTCACTCAATGTTTAATCTGCCCAGGCCTGGTTTGATGCACAGCACAGACAGCGAGTGCCAGATTGCTTGACTTACTGACTGAGGCAGATGTCAAGAGGCAGATCTCTATTTTCACCTTTTATTTCATAATGAAAAGGTCCAAGCCTTCACGTGTGCAAGGAAGAAAACGGAGAAAAGAGGCGAGGGAAATGTAGAGGTATGTCGTCTTATGTTAACATTGAAGTGACAATTTGTGTAGACATTTAATTTGTAGTAGCCATGTAATGCTAGATAGCCTAATGATGCTACGATAGCTGCTAGACTCAGATACAGATTGAAGGATATGAATCTGAATGGCAAGCCAGTACTGTACTGAAATTTCACTGACCAATATCAATCAATATAGTGATAACGGCTAACGCTATATCCATGAAAACATAGATTTCAGTTGTTGGTCCTACTCTGCAGCTACATGTTTCAATAGGCTAATATCTACTCTATAACTGTCCAGATGTACTCAGAAAATATTTGCAGAAGCCGCCAGCTGCTGGAGATGGGACATCTCTGAAGCATGTAAGTTCAGCCAAATAGTTGTGGTCTCTGTGTAATTGATAATACCCCGCTATGGTGTCATTATTATTATTATTATTCATTTATTATTATTATTATTATTATTAGTAGTAGTAGTAGTATTGTTGAATATTACAGTTATACCTTGTAACTAATTAAAATAATTAAAATAAAGTTTATTTATACAATGCTACTACTATTCATTCTTTGATACATGATTCGTTTGCTTGAGAAGTCATTTTCATTTCTAAAAATAAAAACATGTACTTTTGTTGTGAAACCGTGGTGGTGTCTGATCTTTGTCCGCATGTCTTCGGTAGAATGAGTGACGTGCAGTAATGAGGCAGTACTGGTCTAATCCTAATGTCGCCTTGGACACCAACATGGCGAGAGCCGGGCGTGATGTCTTTGAAGTTTACAATTTCTTGGTTAACTGATTGGGATCGTGCTGACACCAGCGCTGCTTCTGACAACCACAATCACGCTGTGTGTGTGTGTGTGTGTGTGTGGTCCCGCAGTGTTTGACAAGCATGAAAGTACGGAAGTAATATTTTGGACAGTATAGTACCCAAGTGTATAACCGGGCGTAAACTTTCACTGTGATTAATTAGATTCTGCAGAGTGCTCTGTGTGCGTGCGCGTGTAACCTCATACGGTACAACGCTTTCGACAACTCCCCGACACGTCCAAAAAAAGTACTTCGCCGTCATCATACTTTCAAGGTCGCGTGGTCGCTCGCCTGAAAAATGAAACGAACAAACCCGAGCGGCTTTAATCAGGCCTGCGAAACCGAACAAAAAGGGGTGCTGTGTTGTGTGCTCACAGGGCACGGCGCGCTGGCCTTGTCCGACACGCAGCTGACAGCGAGCAATGTCACGATAGCACTCTAAAAGAGAACATAATAGTAGGCTTCTCAATAGCATACACCCCCCACCCCCCCAAAAAAAACAAAAAAACCAAAAAAGATATGTTATCAGCAGAAAGATATGGGGCTGACTGGCCTTATATATCCGGTATGCGCTCTCTGGCTCCGGAACTTGTATTGGTTTATCGCTTCAACCGTATCTGAACGGCTCATCCGCATTAGCCTGTAACTGCTGTTTAATGTCGCGGTCCAAGTCGCCTCGTTTCGTGCCGCCTCCTGTGTTTTTTTTCCACCCCTTATCTGTTGTCTTTTATCTGTTGATTCCCCTTAAATTTAACATTTGCTTTCCGGCGGTGGCAGTGTTACAAAGTTTGTTGATGGCGGATTCGGTTTACGCTGCCAATTTGTCCTGGCGGGACAAATTGCCCCCCCCCCCCCCCCCCCCCCCGTTCTCTCTGCATCTCCATGGTGCAATAGTTCCTGTTGTCCTTATCTATCTAATGCAGTATGGAGGTAGCCCAGAAGCCGGAGACTAAGACGGTCTCTCTCTCACAGAACACGGCCGTTGTGCCGGTCGGATCGCTGGCCTACGTCCAGACGAATCAGAATATCGACCGACTTGTTATTATTTTCCCATAACCTTTCACGGTTCAATGTTAACCTCACTGCGACTGCACAGAAGCACCATGGGAGAGCCGGGGGCACAGGGAGCGCCCTCAGAGGGGTCTTCAGTATATGTTGACGTCAACTTTCTGGAGGTTATTTCCACCCCCCGCCGCTATACAATTCGTCTGCTAATGTTTTCTCTGTGGACTCCCAAAAATTATTCTTCTGTCTGTTTGCTTTGAGTGAATCCCAAGAACATAAATGAGCTTGAGATCAATTTTTTCAGGAACGACATTTATGGTTATACTTAGAGTTATGTCCACATATTAGCTATTCTAACTTTTAACCAGCACATGAGACAAATCATACATATATTTTTTGAAGAATTATATTGTTAAAAAAAAAAGATATATCTATCATACGTATCATATATCTTTCTGTTTCCCAAACAATTCCTGGCTTAGGCTGCCTGTGTTTGTCTTCGAATGTATTTTTTATTAAATTTTTTTATTGGGGGGGGGGGGGGGGGGGGGTGGCAGATGACAGAACGAAGAAGTCAGTGGGAGGGAGGATGAGATAGCAAGGGCGCGGCGGAGGACCTGAGAGAACGCAGTGCGAGAGCATAATTGAAAGCATACAGCGCAGTGTGCGCATCGCCTTTTTTTCGCCCCCCCCCTCCTTCAGAAAATTGTTTGGTTATCGTTAAAAAATGTGAATTACGGTCCGCAGAACGCGCGAGGGGGAACAGAACCGGGGGGCCTCGCCGTGTAACATCGGCATGACAACGCCGGCCCGCGTTTAAAGATATCACCGGAGTATACGTCTCTCTTGGGGACACACACAAACAAATTGGCCGAGCTTATCTTGGCTTTTTTATTTTATGTTTACGAGCTACGCGCAAAACAGTCAAAACTTTTTCTTAGACAAACCGAAACGAATAAAGCGATGGGTGGATCATTTTCCAACATTGACAAACGAGGACACATGCTGTTTATTAAGCGGGGCAGATGTTCAGCGCTATTAGTTATGACTGGAATGCAGTTTGGTCCCTGATTTATGAAGCGGTTTTTCGTACCCTGACGCAGAGAGGTCAAGCATTTGCATTAATGGACTCAGAGAGAGAGAGAGAGAGAGAGAGAGAGAGAGAGAGAGAGAGAGAAAGTGCTGCTTGAGAAAAACAATAATTGACATTGAAAATGACACTCGTCGCGAACGTGATCGCCCGTTACGAAAGACTTGTGGGGGGTTTCCTCGTGGAAACAAAAAAGACGGTGATTCCTTCAGACGAAGATCCAAAAGAGTTATCTATCTATCCAAAATAGTGAGAGTGATTTGCGCCAAAAGAAACGAGTAAATAAAAGAGTAAATTAGTCGTTCAGCCAATTAAACTCCCTCCGCGCCGTGCGATCCGCTCACTCAGCGGCGCGCTCGGCCTTTTTTACGACCGCGTAAAAAACCACAACGCGGGGAGATAATTAATTGGTAATAAAAGTACTTTCACTCACACCCAGACAGGCTGTCGGAGCTTAAATAAGAAAAACGGCTTGATTGGCGCTCTCACGCAAAGGCTGTGTGTTATACTCTTGTCTTTTTTTAGATGGACTGCTTGCTGGTTTCGTGTTCGTTTTTTTTTTTCCCTCTCTCCCTCCAGAGACCTATAGCAGATAACAACCCCCGGCTGTGAAGTACATCGGAGTCCGTCCACTCGCTGATTGGTTAAAACGCGGGGCGATTTGGAGTGCGTCCGGGCGGACTCTTCTGGGCCTCCAAATGGTTGTCATGAGTACCGCGACAGATAATGATCGTGATATCAGGCAGAAACACAGGAGGGAGAGAGAGATTAAGAGGCTGTGTGTGTCTGCGTGTGTGTGTGTGTGCGTGTGTGTAAGAGTTAGTTGGTGTGCGAGTGAATATGTGGATGTATGTGTGTGACGCAGGTGCCGGGAGTGGAGTGTGTGTGTGTGTGTGCGTGCGTGCGTGTGTATGAGTGTGTGTGTGTGGGGTGGTCATGACGTCTGTGGTACACTTTTTCCGACCATCGACTTTGTGCTCACGTGTTCGTCGCATGCCACACACGCACGCACGCACGCACACACACGCGCACACCTTTCTCCACGAGAGCTAATCCGCCAGTGGAGCGCTCTTCCGCTGCTTCCACTGGTTCATGCCTAGCCGTGAACTCAGCAGGGAAGGCTATGAAACTGTCCAGCTCTGTCTTATCTCTCAGCGGGCTGCAGAGGAAGAGAGTCAGCCAGGGAGAGGGAGAGGGGGAGGGGAGGGATGGCGAGACGGTAGTGAGACACACACACACACACACATCGCTCTCACTCTTGTCATGGTTATTTTTAGCAATGACCGGGGGCTGATGAATGGATGAAGTTGGGATTCAACTCGAGACCTCAGTGACAGCTGGTGTAAAAATACGTGGACCCTACCGGTAGATGTTCCACCGTCACAATCGTTTGAACGAAACAAGCGGTTTTCGGTGAAAAGTGGCTTTTGTCAATAATTTGTCAACCCCTGACAAATTGTCTTCGAGCCACTGCAAAAAAGGGGTTTTCAAGCAGGATAAATGTTACTGTGCAGGAACACACACACACACAGACATACACACACACACACACACATACATGCACACACAAATCCCCCCCCCCCCACACACACAAGTCTGCCAATATAAATCAGATGAGATCACGGCAGAAATGTTTCACTGTCGCAACCGCAACAATCTGTCGCAGCCAGCTGCGCATCACAACCAGGCCCAGCGGCGGTGGACTTACTGCTCGATCGAGGCTCACATCGCCGACTGCCGCCGATCAAATTTCCTTTACTCTTGTCCTTTTATGCGAGTTTTTTTGGAGAACGGCGGGATTTCCATTTTTTAGCGCCCGCCACTAACATTAAAAGGAAAGAGAGGAGGGTATTTTGCAGGGAAAATTGAGAGTATGGAGTCGGGATGTGGATGGCGAGGGGCCGCACAAAAGGCTACAATCAATAACCCCCCCCCCCCCCTTAGCCGCTTAGCTCGTGCCTGCTGAATATGAATGTGTCTACATGGCATGTCCAATCACAGAGCATGGCAGAATTACTCCCCTATTATACGCCGCGGTCTGGTCTGCAGGCGAGTCGCGCGGGCCAAGCTACACTACGCTTCACTGCCGGCAGTTTTTGGGATGTGAGGGGGGGAGGGGGGGGGGGGGGGTGAGGAGTGGGTGGTGGGATTTATATTGGAGGGTGGTGGGATTTATATTGGAGAGCGGTGGGAGCGGTGGTCCAGGCATCGCCAGGGACCTGCAGTATTCGGGGAGGTGTGTCCCTCGCGAAAGGCTGCCACCCGACCATATCTAATGGACGTGAGCGCAACGCAGCAATTGTGTGTGTGTGTGTGTGTGTGTGTGTGTGTATTTGTAGTATACATATGTTTGTTGTGTATTTTAAGACGTTTGCTAGACAGTGGATTGTGGAGGACCGCCGATGGCCCTTGCGCAGCTCAACTGCCAGTGCAAGGCGTCGACACCCATGCCAGGGTTAGGGGATCCGTTCCCACCGGGGCCCACCCATTTGCTCAGAAGGGACGCACGCACGCACGGTGGCGTCAGACGCTTTGGATGAAAACATCCACCATATGGCATTTATAAAACAGCACATTTAAAGTAAAACCTGTGTATTGACACAGATACAGCCCCGGAGAGCGAAACAATGCGTCTCGCTCACTCCCCTCCCTAATGGGGTAATTAGATCCGTGATGGAGGGATGGTGAAAATTGGCAAGTGCCTCCATCCCCTTCCCTTTCGATGTCATGATGTTAATTATTCGGGACGCTCTTCAATGGCAGCTGTGTTTTGGACCGAGACGTACCGCTCCGAGAGAGAGCTTTTTGGGGCTTCGTTGTTCTCTGTTGAAGGCCAGCCAGGGATGTCTGGGTATTATTTGTCTGTGTTGTCGGTGTTTGTGTGTCTCCAGTGGCATCACCATAGCTAATAGCTAACAGCAAAGTCTCATAGCTGAGCATCACCATAGCTAATAGCTAACAGGTCTCTGTTTTTTTTTTATACATAACCCGCCAGAGATTGGAAACCGTGGTGCGAGAAACAACAAAACTTTTGAATTTAAAGACTGTCACAAGAGTATTTTCAATGTATATTCTCGTGGATGGATGGGATTCATTTGGAGACGATCAAGGGAGATGGAGGAGATCGTTCTGTGTGTGTGTCTGACTTGACTTGTGTGTGTGTGTGTGTGTCTGCCAGAGCAGCTTAACTGCCCGGTTTGTGTAGCAATATGCAGGAGTAGAAGATGAAGAAGGGGATAAACCCTGAAGATCCCTCGCCTGGCCGCGGGCTACATTAACACATCATTACTCTTTGGCTAATATGAACACAAACACACTGTCTGCTGCTGGGGAGAGTGTGTGTGTGTGTGTGTGTGTGAGTTTTTGTGTGTGTGTGTGTGTATTTATGTGCGTGTGTGTTTATTGCGTAGAAAAAAACAGCAAATGACTGCCTTCGGGGCCGGCCGATTTTTCAGCAATGGACTTCAAAAGCTCCTGCCGAAGCACTGTGCTGTTTCTTTGTCAAATGTTTTTTTTTCTTTCTTTCCTTTCCCGGAGCGCTGTAAAGCTCTGTAAAGTTGACAGCTCTGGTCGTTGTGTCCAGACTTCATCTGCGGATATACCTCCGTGACTTCAGAGAGAGAACAGGCGAAAGTTTTACATTCATTTTCTCTTTGTGGAGCGAAAGTACATTAAGGCTCCAACACTCACACACACACACACACACACGCGTTTGCACCCACACACAGGCACTGCTGACATATTTATGGGACCTTAAAGTAGGCAGTGACACACTGGCGCACAGTCACACACGCCTAGGCCAGTGATACATTTGGCAGGTCGTGCTTGTAAATATACGCTTCTGTGGACGGCGCACACACCTGCACACGACCACACACACACACACACGCAAGAAAACACACCCACACAGACACATGCACGCAAACAGACCCACCCAACCAAATCTGCAAACACACAGACACACACTATAAAGCCATCACTGCCCGATCTGCCCCATAATCGTGTTACTATCTGGCTGTCTGCTGCACTCTATTTATGAGCGTCTGCTCAGTGTCAATACGGCATACCTCGAAACGTTGCCCTCCGTTGCCCACGTCGTCGCGTGTGTGTGTGTGTGTGTTGTTTGTTGTGCGCGGGCAGGTTTGAAGTGAGGAGCAGGATCCTTTGCATAATGCATTGTTTTGTTTTTTTCCCGAAGGAACAGCGTGTCTAAGCCGCTGACACCGGCGCTACGCGTGTCAATGTGATTTAAACGACCGCCGTATAAATCTGAAGGGGTTTTGTGTTTGTTGGTGCGCGATACCGTTGGAACGGGATTTTTTTTTCCAGGGAAAATATAGGCCCTGCGTAGACTCGTTGTGGAGGGGACTGTTGAAGAAGGCGGGTCTGAGGGTCTGTCTGTGTTGCGCCGGTGGGTCGGTCCGTGCGCCGGTGGGTCGGTCCGTGCGCCGGTGGGTCGGTCCGTACGTCGGTGGGTCGGTCCGTGCGGCGGTGGGTCGGTCTGTGCGGCTGTGGGCATGTATCTGTCGGCTGGAGCACAGCGCGCGTCTCCGATGTGCTCTCGCTCCACTTCTCGCTGCACTACTCGCTCTACTTCTCGCTCCGCTGTTGGGACCTCCTTATTGTCTTGACCACCTCTTCTGCCGTGATTCATCATCCATCCGCAGTGTGTTTGTTACAGAGAGAGAGAGAGAGAGAGAGAGAGAGAGAGAGAGAGAGAGAGAGTGAGTTCGGGTCTTAGTTGTCCCAATCATAAAGATCACACAACAGACACTTTTCCGTTTGAATAATTCCCATCTGGGTCTCTTTCACGCTCCCTCTCTCTCTGTCTCTCTCTCTGCTGCCTTTTTCAACTTTATCGTTTTCGATTAAGATTGAGTGGTTATTAAAGTCTGATCCAGCACCAGACCAGGGCCCTCCAGGATCCCTTTTCCACCCCCTTGAGGTGCCTTTCGACCCCCCCTGAGGGCGTCAGTGTCTCTGTATGATTTAGAGCCGGTCTTAAATGCCTCTCAGACGGGTACCCGGCCGGCTTTATATGCTGTAGTTTGATCTCTATCTGGCCTTTCTGCTGCGCCTTTCTGTTTCATTTTTGGATCATGGTCTTATTCTTACCATCTCCCCGCCGCGTCGACTGTGTCTGCCATGTTGGGGAAAGGGATAATACGAGAGTCTCTCTGATCCTGATTTACGGCCAAGCTTTTCCGTAAATCTGTGGTATATGTGCACCGAACGTTGAAGGAGAGATGGTGAAAAGGTTGAAAATGAAAAAAAAATTAAAAATGAGTGATCAGATACATCTGAAAATGCCATACAGAAAAACCTTCTCCCCATGTTTGGAAAGGTCCCACACATGCTTGCACGCAGACAGCAACACGCACACACACACACACGCACGCACGCAGACATGTGCGTAGACACACACACACACACACACACACACACTCACACCCACACACCCACACATATGCACAAATGCTGACCTATGCACCCATGCACACGCACGCGCAAATACGTGCACACGCGCGCATACGTGCACACGCGTGCACACGCGCGCACACACACACACACACACACACGCACACATATGCACGAATGCTGACAGGCACCCATGCACACGCACATGCACACGCGCGTCCGTACATACGTACACACACGTACACACACACACACGTACACACACACACGTACACACACGTACACACACACACACACACACACACCGTGTTTACCCTTTTAGCGCTAAATCTATGGCTGTGGCCAAGGTAATGCCATATGTCATTCTCCATCTGTGCTGGGCTGCGTGTGCTGTGGGGAAGAGAGACTAACAAATGTCAGTGTCTGCTTGACAGATGAGACGCTCGCTCGCTGGAAAGTCAGGGGGAAACGAAAGGAGCAGCGGGGGAAAGGCAGAGGTGGAAAGGTTGCCAGATGAAAGACGCTTGGCGCTCTCTATCCCTCGCTCTTCCGCCTTGACAAAAAAAAAAAAAAAAAAAATTCCTTCAGCCAAACGGAGACGTCCAAAAACGGAGACGTCCAAAAACGGAGACGTCCAAACGAAGACCAAAATTGTCTTATGCTAGAATACGGATCCAAAAATAACCTTATGTTAGTCTACACACGGACACGAAAATAACCTTATGTAAGTCTACATGGACCCGAAAATAACCTTATGTTGGTCTATATGGACACGAAAATAACCTTATGCTAGTCTATACGGACCCAAAGATAACTGTATGCCAGTCCATACGGACACGGAGATAACCTTATGCTAGTCTATACGGACCCCATAATACCCTTATGTTGGTGACCAGCGCCACAGAGTGCCAGAACACACCTCATCAAGAGATACAAAGCAACACAAAAGTGGTCCAGGAGAGAAAAGTGAGCTTGAAAGCGCAAAGGTGTGTAATGAAAAAAAAACCCAACTCAGACTAATTTGTTCTGGTATCAAGAGGGGAATGCAGTTTTATTTCAGCCGGTGGATATAAAAAGATACATTACTTCAACAACAAGACAACCCACTGGTCCGAATGCATAATGAGAATCCAGTCATTGTCAACGCTAATCTAATTTGCACGTTGATATTACTATGAACAACGCTGTAAGTTTAATTATTGTTACGGAGGTAATGTTATTTTTATGTCCCATCACTTTATTTGTTACCCTCTGTGATGTTGCCGCAGAAGTTATTAGAATAATCTCTTTGTTGTCGACAAATAAGAGCTTGAATTCCCTCCAGACAGGATTTTGGCAAATGAAAATAAACAGACAATAGAAACACCTCACAGTGTTTAACACGGTTGTGAGGAAATCAATTATAGTGAAGTCTTTGAATTCCTTCATGTATTTGTGTGCCATGACTTTAAGATAACGAAGCGCCTGCTGCAGTGAAAGTGTTGTCAGCTTGTAGATATGAGGAGAGAGAGAGAGCGAGAGAGAGAGAGAGAGAGAGAGCACAGCGTGACGATTGGTGAATCCCAAGTCTCTTAAATTGCATCCACGTTTCCCTCACTTGCGTCTTTTCCTTGCGTCTTAGTCCCTCCCACCGAGGACGCATGGAGAGATGCCATGTGAGGAGAGAGGAAACGAGGAAATATAAAATAATAGGACGTCTCATTTTAGAGAAATGAGACGTCCTTTCCTCTGGAGCGTCATGTGAAGCGACGTCCGTTTCTGATTACCGCGCCACAGCTGGATCCGCTGCCAGCATCTGTCGTTAGCGTTATCTTCACATATATAAGGTCATTGTTAGACCCAGGATTTCAAGAACGCAGATTCAACACTGTTTTCCACAACTTCAATGTTTTAATCTTCTTAATTTTAAGACTCACAGAGGCCTTATTGTTTTTGGTTTCATGGTAATATTGTTTTATGATTTTATTGCTTATCTTTACTCATTGCTTGCTTTCCCTTGTTGTGTTTTTATAACTGTTACTCTTCCTATTTTTATGGAAAGCACTTTGTAACTTTGTTTTTAAGTGCTATATACATAAAGCTATTATTATTATTATTATTATTATTATTATTGTATAAAAAAGTATAAAATAACGGGCACTAACACTTGTACTGTTTCGCTGCCATCTTATTTAAATTTGCCAGATGTTAGGGGAGTAATTAAAGTCATGGCATTCAGCTGTGGCGAGTTACGGGAAGGCTGCTCTGATGTCTCCTCGCTCATAGCTCCTCAGAGATGCCTCCTCGCTCTCCATCCTGGCTCCTCGGAGCAGAAATACGAGCTTTTGGGACGACCTTCAAAACGGCGGCCCAGAGCTACTTCCGGTTCAAGTGAGGATCGAGGGGCGAGGAAATATCAAATAAGAGACTTGGGATGCGCCCGGTGCGTTGTGATTGGCTGTCACCGGCTCTTTCTTCTATCAAAATGCTACCCCCCCCCCCCCCCAATAAATAGTTATGCATTAAAACTGAATATGCACAGAAAATGTAATATTAATGCGTCGCATGCCGTGTTGCCGAGACGTGCAATATCATCAATATCACGGCAACCGCTGACCCTGACACATTTTGATTACAGTGTGGAGGCCTAATAATATATGAACCCATTATTAATACTATGTCCTATAGTATTCTGTAGTATTTTCTTCTCATGTGCTGCAACACTAACAGGTAAATTAAATTCATAAATCAGGAGTTTGCTGATGAGCTATTGAAGGTCTTGACAGAGTTGTTTAATAATGCAGACTATTTTCCAGGAAAACTACATGGCATTGTATGACAAAGTTCCTCGCTGGCTCGCGGCTCTAGTCTATTTTCCAACTCCGTGTCCTCATTGTTAAAGTCTCTGTGCGCACGCACGCACACACACACACACACACACACACATACACACATGCGCACGCACGTGCAGGCGCTGTGTGTGATCAGGTACTGATCATAAAGTAATAGATTTCAACGTTTCTCACATGAAAAATATTTCTGCGCCGGTGTATCTGGTTCTGTTTATCCAGAGTATTTATAACACGTAGGAACTCTTTGTAGACAGCGGGAATCATTTGGTAGTTTATTTTGCCAAATATCGTCTGATTGCATCTGCCATTTATTATTTTTCCAGTCGTCTTGATGATTGTTCGTGTCTCCAGGGTGATTTATCAGACGTTAACCCTTAGACGATGGAGTCCGCTATTTGCTTATACAATTCGCTCTTTTATACAATTTTCTTTTTTTGTACTTATTCGCCGCTGAATTTGCAGAGAGGGTTAAGATATGCGGTTTCTCAACAGCTTGATGGTGTTTTTTTTTTTGCATATCACGCTTAGCCCTCTTGCGTTCTCCGGACGTTGCGTCTCTGATTCGTAATCATCTTTTAGATTATTCAGTCGAATCTCCGCCTCTGCATGCAAATCTCTACGAGCCGTCTTGATTTGATTTGTTTACTCTTTCCATATGTACTCCGCTTATGTCTTCTGCTTTGTTATTTCAGTTTATGCTTTGATAATTCAGTTTACCTTCAGGAAGCAGAAGGCAGGTTATTGATATCGCAGGCCTCAGTGATGTGCTAATCGTATATTTTCATATTGCCCTGATGACTTTATACATGTCATGCAAATCAGTGGAGACACAAGAAACACCTCAAGCCGCCACTCAGAGGAGATATAAATAACACTTTAGCACAGGCCTGGCTTGTACATCATCAATAAAGTGTGTTGATAACATTATAAACAGTGTAAAACCTGTTGTAAATGACACGATTTTGCATAAACAATAACCTCGGCCAATGAAAATAAATTATGTCATCGCGGGTCATGACATAATTTACGGCCAGCGATTTGCCGAGGGACAGCATCCTGCCACGAACCCAGTGACAAGAGAAGATAGCTGAACTTCCTCACGGCGGAAGCGGATCCTATAACTAGCGCTCAGGGATTACAAACCGTTTGAATCAGCTGTCTTCGGTTTGGCTTTGTGGAATAAATGTCAAAGCCAATGTTCATGTGCCAATGATTGCAGGATTCATTTTTTTTTCCAATTTTATTCTAAGGTATTTTATGGTAGTGTTTGTTAAATGTATAATATTTCAATGTGCCGCGCTCGTGGCCCACAGCCATTTCATTAACATTTCAATTTTCTAACACATTAGGTTGAACACATTACTATCTACTGCATGCACAGGTGCTTGTTTGTGTGTTGAGTGTGTGTTTGTGTGAGAGTGTGCGCAGGCACAACACTCTCACAAGTCTCTGTCTGTGTGTGTGTTTGCAGGCATTCTTGCAGCTCACACACACACATACAGTTACAGTACATCTGCATTCATGCATGCATTTGTGTGTATGTGTTAGCGTGTTTGTGTTTGTATGTGCGAGACAAATTCCAAATGTGCTCAGAAGGGGTTTTAATTTGCATGGCCGGGGCATTGCCAAGGGGCCCCGCGGCAGTGTCACAATAAGCCGCGTGCGAGTACAGTCTGCTTTCCTAAGCATTTCACAGATAACACCCGACGGTTTCAGCGGAGGCACAGGGAACCGGCGTGCATCACACTGACTGCCTGCGTTTTGAGGAGCTTATGATATTTGGACAGCGGCCAGGAGGTTCCTATTGTAAACAGCGGGCATCTTGAAAATCTGCATGCTTTTCTGTTTTAATATCTGCCACCGTGTAACAGGGCTTGTACATCAGGATGCATCATGGGATTTTTTTGTTGCCGATACTTGAGAGGACTCAAGAGAGTTGTGGTACTATAGTAAAATCCTAAATCAATGTTATGTTGCATAAGATTATGTTGCATGAGAAACACTGTGGTAGTTCTCCGAGACAAATAATTTCACTTATTAATTACTAAACAATGGCCAAAAAAAACATTACTACCAACATAATAACTAACATTTCAATGCTCCTATGCTCCCAAAATGGCGGTGGTCATTGCAAAGTGACATGGTGATGTACAAGCCCTATAGTATAGTGTTCATCATTAAAGTCAATCCAAGTAAAACACTTTGGGGAGATTATGGGTATTTCCGTATTTAGGAGGTTAGATCATTTAATGTGATGAGAACAAAAGCTATTTGGTTTTTATTGCATATTTGTGTTTTTATGAGAGGATAATAGCATATGCAAGGGGAGTTTGATAGTGTGTGTGTGTGTGTATGGGGGTTTACGTGTGCGTGGGCGTGTGTGTGTGTGTTTGTGTGTGAGAGAGAGAGAGAGAGCGAGAGAGAGAGAGAGAGAGAGAGAAAAACAGACGTTTGACTGTGGCTCCTCATTTATTGCAGCTTGTGATTGACTGAAAAACACAGTTGTTGTAAGTCGAGAGCCGAGAGTTGCCTGGCCACTGTTGACTCTGACTTGTGCGTTTTGTGTCATTTATAAGGGTTGTCAATGAGGGAATAAACCTGCCTTAAAATGGTGATAACACGCCAATTTTAAAAAAATGAATTATATTTATATATATATATATATATATATATATATATATATATATATATATATATATATATATATATATATATTTTGTGTACTATATCATTTTCGACTCTTAACACAGAGCACCACAGGAGACTCATTTTTTTGGAGCTGGACTCAGATTTATTGACTATGGCTCACACTTACACTTGGACGCGAACAGCGGACCGAAGCAGGACTCCCACAGGTGTCCGCCTAGCGATTAGAGAGAGAGAGCAGCCTTGTGATTGGTGGAGCCGGTGTTGGAGCAGAACAGCGCGGTGTCCCCAAAGGGCTCAGGAAGCACCGTCCCAGCGCCGACTCACACAGGAAGAAGCTGTTTTTCGCCGTGGATATCACTTCATTATGTCATGAATAATTAAACGCACAGTGGCACTGTTCTGATGTTTAGGAAATTGTCCATTTTGAATGTGTCCCTGTTGTACACGAATATCATTACTCAGGGAGCGTAACGGATGAATCCAGGTGTACCGAGGTGCAACAAAACGACATTTATTCACCCAGATTATTCGAACAGACGAAGGGAGTTGAAAATAAAAACAGATGTCCTGAGCGGGGAAAGGAAAAAGAAAGTCAGCGCGGACACTCTTTCTTCAAGAAACAGCAATAACAAACAAACAAACATCGACCGCATTTCCCCATTCAAACACACGGGTGCCCCATCACCGGACAGCTCCAAGCCATTCTGGTGAGTTACGACACAGCGGACTGCGGAAGCCTGTCAGGGGACGACTCAACCTGTTTCCATGCAGTCATGTGTTAGTGGCGGCGGCGGCCGTGCTGGAAATGAGTAGGATGGGCAGGCGGTTCTGGCACGCTCTGAATAACTCTTACACTTTAAATCACCGGCGCGCTCGCCGACCTGTCACACACTAGGGTGGGGAAGGGGGTGAGGGCGGCGGGGAAGGGGGTGAGGGCGGCGGCGGGGCCATGCCAGCTTTGAGTCGCAACTCTTATTTTTTTTAACTCTCATATTTTATTCTTATTAGTGTTATTGTTTCAGTGTTTCGGTTGGAAATTCGTTATTAGGAATAACCCCCTTGAGACGTATCATCATCTCGTTTTCAAGGGGGTATTCAGCGACAATCATACAATATAAGCACAATTAGACAGATGTTTAAACGATACGAGGCGAAAAAAACAAACAAAGAGAACAAAACAAACATAAATATCAAATAATAAGACTCAAAATCAGAAGATCATACTCCAAAACAATTTTTATTTTGTTCTCATTTCTTTTGATAATAACTGTTATAACGATATTATTATATCATTATTATGTAATATTTCACAATCTATTCAATATTGATTGCTTTAAAAGCATAAAACAGCCTTTATGCATCTATTCAATATTGATTGCTTTAAAAGCATAAAAAAGCCTTTATGCATGTGCACTTCACCCCACCACCCCCACCACCGCCTCTACTCATCACCTCTGATTGTCTTACCTGCCCCTTCATGGTTTTTCAAACGCTGCCAATGAGAGGAAGTGCGTGGGGGACGTCACCACACGCCATGTCTGACACCTAACATGAATCAAAACTCCCGTTCCTTTGAGGAGGATGCGTCTGCTCGTGGGCTTTTAACCCTTGTGTTGTGTTCGAATCTACTGGCGTTCTTGATGTCTGGGGTCAAATTGACCCCCAGCCCTATAAAAATCACCGATGATTGATTTGAAAATGAAATTTGCGTGCGAGCTATCAGACCCAGAAGATTCCTGTGCCTGTGTCTGCTGAACATGTTAACATCCCACAAAAGAAAAATCCCCCCAAACTACACTAATAATTGAAAAGGAAACGATGAAACGAAAAAACACACAAATGACTGTACATTTTAGCTGTTTTTCCTCAAATTAAATAGATGTTGGTGTTTGTGCCTTATGTTGATTTAAAACTTCAAGGTGGGAATGGGGGACTTTGACCAGGTTCTTCATCTTCTGCTGCGTATGTCCTCCCAGATCGCCTCTTACCAGCGTTGCGTTTGGCGTACCAGAGGGGCGTTTGAATTATTTATGGCGTTGTCTCAAATGTGATTGCAAAATAATTGGGTTGGCCTTCCGAAGATTGATGGTGTTGTTTGTACGTGCTCGATAAAACTACATTTAGTTGCACAGATGAGCCATCGTAATTTCATTATCGCGGAAGGCAAGATCACCGTTGGTGTTGTCTGCTATTAGGAAAGAGTGCTGGTATTTTAGAGCGACACTTGAAATGCCACTATGCTACTCGAAGCTAGGCTAGTAATTACAGAAGAATGGGATTAATCCCTTAATTAAACATATTCATAAGCCCTCATCATGCGAGCAACACGTAAACCACTTCATTCTTGATTGTAGCCGCTTGGGTCGAACATCTTAATGCGTTGCGCTCTGCTACTCTGGCGTGTGGTTTTTAATGAATGCATGCAAGAAATGTGTGCGTTTAGATCCCATTTTATTCTCACCTTGTGAGTCAGCTATTGAATGAGTGCTGTGTTTGAGTGTGAGTTGAGGACGTGGCAGTTGATAAGAGAAAGAAGCGGCGACTGTTCCCTATCAAAGCACACCCACGAGTAACGGGAGTAAATCCATCACTAAGACCTACTGGGACAAAATATTAAAGAGATTAAAGAGATTAGATATTAAAGTTTGTTGAAATTCTGTATTGTATTGAACATCTTCTGATACAGTCTACTTCTTATCTCCATCCACACTACAATAAGAGATCATTTGTTCTTTGAACAAATGATCATGAACAAATGAACACATGATTATGAACAGTATACTATGAACAAGTATCTTTTCATCTTCATATGTCTTAATGGTGGAAATTGCCTTTACATAATCAAACAAGAAAAACTACTTTTAAGTGAAATCAAAGACCGCAGAGCTAATTTCCAGCTCCGTTTAGCTCTTGCCTCTGGGCTAAATAAATTCTCCACTAAAATAAGAAAGACAGACGTAGCTTATCAGCACCCCGGCAGTCTGTAGCCATATATAAATGGTTTCGATTGGTGTCTTTGCCCTGCTTCCTGAAGCTGCCGATTATGCCGAGCTTTTGTTCTGCCAAGCATGTGTTAAAGCTACCCAAGCGGCTTCTAGTCTACTCTGAATGCAGGGTCATGAATGGAGAATGGACTCATGGATAATCATGTGTGATGATGATACCGGCGGTGTGTGTGTGTGTGTGTGTGGATTGTGAGTATGTGCGTGTGTTTTTGTGGGGCTATATTGGTAGTGTGTGTGTGTGTGTGTATGTGTGTGTGTGTAGCAGTAGCGATGGTGGGTTGTGGGAGTGTGTGTGTGTGTGGCGGTGGTGGTGTGTGTGGCCATAGTGATGGTGTGTGTGTATGTGTGGTGATAGTGTGTATCTGTGTGTGTGTGTGTGTGTGTGTAGGGATAATGTGTATGTGTGTGGTGATAATGGCAGTATTGGGCGAGTATATGTGTGTGTGTAGTGATAATGTGTATGTGTGTGTGTGTGTGGTGATAATAGCAGTATTGGACGAGTATATATATGTGTATGCGTGTGTGTGTGTGTGCATGTGTGTGTGTGTGTGTGTACGCGCATCGGGGCGAGAGACAGATTAGGTGAAAATGCAACTTGTCATTATAATGGGAACCTGGTTGCCACGGGGATACGCCTGTCCATGACTCAGAGGCTCCGCCCACCGAGGCAGCGAGGAGCACTGGGCCTCCAACAGGAAACGGAGAGTAGAAGAAGAAGAAGATGAATGGAGGAGGGTGGGGGAAAAGGGAGGTTAGCGGAAAAAGAGATGGAGACGGAAAAAAGGGAGGACAAAAACACACATCTAACTACGGAGTGTCGGGGGGGGAAGGAGAGACATAGACGTAGAGTTGAAGGGTCATCGGGAGAGGGAGAGGGACCTCAGGTCGGAGAGGAAGCAGATGAAGGGAAACAGAATTGCAGAAAAAAAAGGGGGTGGAGGTAAGAGGAGAAGTGCAGAGTGCAGGGAGAGGTCAGACGAGGATGAAGAGGAGAAGGAGGAGGATGGAGAGGAGAAGGAGGAAAAGGGAGGAGCAGGAGTAGGAAGAGGGAGGACAGGGAGGAGGAGGAGGAGGAGGAGGAGGAGGAGGAGGAGGAGGAGAGTGCACACATGGGGGCAGGGGGGAAACCGATACCAGGGCTTACTACTTTTACCTTAATTGGAGAGACAGATATGCAGGGTATTTTTAGATGGATGATAAAGCCCGAAGCATTTTGTCGAGGCCCGCCAGCGAAGCTTTCAGCACGCCAGTCGATTTCCCCGTTTTGCCACAGGCCCGACTTTAACCCGTCTTAAACGCCGCAGAAATACCCCAGGGCTGTGCATGAAGGACACCCCTAAGCCCGGCTTTAAATTGTTGCTCCTGCCTGCCACAAGCTGATGCTGAGCACGGCTCCCACACTGCACTTCATATATTCTCAGCAGCAGCAGTAGCAGACTGGACTGTACCCTATGTGGGGCCCAACACGCATTCCTATTGTGTTGTATAGCGGTTCCCTAAGCTTAACAGCCCCCCCCCCCCCTTCAGCGGTGGAGATATGCAGAGAATGCGTGGCCCCTTGATGGCAAGAGTAAATCACTTTATTCACGTTATGGAAACTATCTTATCTCGTGCCGGCACAGACTCACCCACGTACAATGATGACCTGTCGCACGTTCACAAACACAAGCGCGCGCGCGCGCGTGTGTGTGTGTGTGCATGATGATAAAACGTGACTGCAGCCTCATGGACTGACATTCAGCCCAATCCCTATATAAAGCCAGGGGAATGGGCGATATCTGGCTCTTCTATCACACATCAGAGCCGCATAATGCGGACAGATGTCCGTCTGCGTGTGTGTGTACGAATGTCACAGCTGGTGTTGTAAACCCAACCGCGGATAGTTAACCAGTCATGCTGTGTCACGGCCAGGTGAGAAGGACACGTGAGAAGAACAGGTGAGAAGGCGGTCGAGGCAAGCAGATGGGGGGGGGGGGGGGGGAAGGGACAGAATGGGAAAGACAGGAAGACAGGTGGAGGAGGAAATAAGGGCTGCGCTCTGTCGACGAGGATGCATTTAAAGGAAGCAAGGAATGAAATGAAAGGTTAGACCATATGAATAGGATATTATATATTATATTTAATATCCAATTATATATATATATATATATATATATATATATATATATATATTTTTTTTTTTTTGGTTTGTTTGTTTTCCTTTTTATTATATATCTTTTTACAATTAAAAGCTACTGGGAGAGAATGTGTTGGAGTGGATTAATGGCTTGAGGTGACTGCAGTCTGCGTATTTGGCTTTGTCTGCGAAGCTTAGCGAGAATAAATTCTTCAATTTGGGGATGGGAAGAGTTTTGGGTCGGGATCGGATAGGAATTGAACAGAGGCGAGAGCCAAAGACAATAGGGATGGTGTGTCTGGAGTACAACCACACGCTATACGGCTGAAAGTTGTCTAAACATTCGGCGTGTGACTTCGATTAACAAATGCATCGTTGCACAATACAACAATGAAGGAAGTATAAAAAAAAAATAAAACCACGGCAACCCAACCACCAACCTTTTTTTGACATCGCATCAAAAGGTCAACATGTTCTCAGAAACCCGACACCCGAACGAACCTTTTTTTAGAAAGATGCAACATGAAATAGTCGCATAGTTATTTTAACACAGGTGGGGTTCAAAGCAGATTTATATTCGTAGTGCCGCCACACAAAGTAAAAATGTATTCCACAAAATGGGAAAGGGGTTTCTTCACGGTGGCGGTGCGAGCGAAAGTTGCAGTGTAAGTGCTTTCCTCTGTCCTCTCCTCGGAGAGAGCTTTCTAGATGTTTTTTGGGCCCGTGTATGAGTAAGAAACATCGAACCCAATAGCCCAAAATACGCGTCGGGGGGGGGGGGGGGCGTTCGGAGACGCACATTGAGCTGATGTATAAGGCAGAGAAGAGGAGCTGTAGAAACCTTTGCTGAGAGGGAAATATAAGAATTAGCACAGGGCTACTGGGTGATGTGTGGGGGGGGTTTCTGACTTTTTTTGTGGGTGCGGTTGGAAACTGCATTTTTAATGTCAAGAAAGTGTGTTATCTTGTTGCGGCCCACAGATAGGTCTTGTTTTTTTTGTTCGGTGTCTGTCACGTCTTATATCAGTTCCTTCCTGGAACACGTACACAGTTATAGAAGCAATTACACAGAGGCTCCCGCAAGCACGCACGCGCACACACACACACGCACGCACGCGCGCGCGCACGCACGCACGCACGCACGCACGCACGCACACACACACACACACGCACACACACACACACACACACACACAACACAAAGATGCACACACATGAGTCACACACATACAAGTACACACACATACACACACAGCTGCACAGAGAGACACACACAAGTACACACACACACACAACACAAAGATGCACACACGAGTCACACACATACACACACAGCTGCACAGAGAGACACACACATACAAGTACACACACATACACACACAGCTGCACAGAGAGACACACACATACAAGCACACACACACACACACACACAACACAAAGATGCACACACGAGTCACACACATACAAGTACACACACATACACACACAGCTGCACAGAGAGACACACACATACAAGTACACACACATACACACACAGCTGCACAGAGAGACACACACATACAAGTACACACACACACACAACACAAAGATGCACACACGAGTCACACACATACAAGTACACACACATACACACAGCTGCACAGAGAGACACACACATACAAGCACACACACACACATACACACATATTAAACAGATGGTGGAGACTGACTGTATGCTGACGAATAGTTTTGAACGCTCGGATTCAGAATTCGAATGCGTTTTCTATTGAGGTTTACGTTTTATGTACAACTGTCTTCCGCGTGTCCTCTACACGCCCTCAGCCTTTGATTCATCGTCTGTGCTACGTGTGGGCGGATTACACAGAGCTTTGCGGCAGCGTGGGCGAACAGGATAGGAGGTGAATACCGATATACTGCTGTGTTTGTGATAAAATACACAAATATACATTCACATGTGAACAGTCATAAAGTAGAGGCATTGTGTGTATTTGGGATTGTTGAGTTACTCAAGTGCCGCCTTTTCTTACTTTTTGACTTCAAGTGAAAAGGGACAAATCAGCATTATTATACTTAATATATTATATATTTAATATATTTGTGGAATGACTCATGCATCACATACGTGATGCATGAGTCATTCCATAAATATATGAAATACTTTCAGGCCTATGATGATAAATACAGCAACTTACATGGGTACCTAGTGACCTTTTCAGAAGTTAGCATTTCATGATTTATTGCATGTTGATAAATAGCCGGTCAGATAACGAATACCACAAACACAGGAATTTCAATGCATGTTATGAATGAATAATAAAATAAAAGCAAGGCCTGAAAGAGAGTTTGAAAGAGACCCCAATAATAAAAGTATAAGAGATAAAATCAAAAAACGTCAGCTAACAAATCAGTTCTTGGATAATAACTTTGTTTCCTCACCGAACCCAACAATAAATTACTAAATGACTACTACTATAAACATATAAAATGCGCTCACTAATCACAAACTCTTACATTTGAACTGTACCAGGAGTGTCGTGGCAACCGAGCCGCTCATCAATTCTCTCCATTGAGTATCATTTCATCTTCATGATGGAGCTGGCGTTTCGGCGCTCAACATATTGTGAAGGTCTGGCTTAACAACATTCTGAGTCTGCGTCTCACACCAGACGACAGCTCAGCAAACCTTTTTTCCAGTCGGTGAAATCCCGACAGCAGAACCCAGCAGCTCTGGTCCAGGTGGGATCCGCCTGAAGCCAAGACAAACAAGCAGCATCCATCCCCTTTTCTCTCTATCCTTCCCGGGAAAGATCTGCTTGTGCTCCGGGTCGGCCCGCTTCACACGGACCACCCCGGAGGGTCCGCTGACGGGGTCCGAGTTGTTAGCTGTTAACGACCCAGCGAGTAACGACCTATCAATACTGGATCGGGACCCGTGCCAAAACAAAGAGCTGATGCTGATTTCAACCACACACACACACATTCACACACCAGTCAAACGCTAAACCAACAGAGCTGCTGTGATGGTTCTTCTGATTAATGGCAACTAACTCTTTTAATAACTGTTTTTTTCTCTGTGGGATTTCCTTTTTTAAACTTTTAAAAACTCCTCTCTTGGAAGCACTTTCACGTTGTTGTGCATAGTTCAATGCAGAATGAGTTTTCACATGAGCAAGGATTTCTCTGTCATCCCTTGAAGAGTTTGGGATGTGCGAGAGGTCATTTTTACAAATGTTTTTAAACTGATATTTACATACAAATAATTGTATATAAAATGTTTTTTTCTTTGACATACTGCATCACATATTGAATAAGTTCTCTAGTTCTCGCAGACTTTCTACTAATATTGCTATCAACTGCCAAAATGTTGGCATTGTGTCATCCCTATAGAATATCCTAGAGATTAGCATGCAGGGGGACCTTTAGTATCTTCCTTGTTCCTCTGCTTATCTTTTTCCTGTCACACACACACACACACCAAATATCAAAGTAAAAGTTTTGATTGCTTCTAAATCACTTGCGTTCTGCCACTGCTGCAGTAATTCAGATATTAGTACTGCTATTCTCCCGTGGGTATTGGATAAACAAAACCTATACAATATGAACAATTGTGTTTGCTTGCCTGAGCCTTTTCCTATGTCATGTCATGTCCACAGATTCTTCTGGAAGGAGGCAACTATGAACTTCACCGGCAGCCTTTGGGTCCTGATGTTATTGGTGGGGGTAAGCTTATTTTAGCAATTTTTTTCTCATTCCTAACATAATGCTGCATGTTTATCGATGACCTTATCGCTGTTAATACAGAATCTAAATTGACACGTTAACATGTTTCGGTGTTGTGATCATGTATAGTCAGCAGAAGAAAATTATGAATCACACGGTTCAAGCTGACGCAGTTCACTGAGCCTTCTGAGCTAATTGGTTGAGTTTGGTAATTGCAAATCTCGATAGGTCAAAGGAAAAAAAAAAGGGAGTGGTCATCCATGAGTTAGTGTGTGTGTGTTGATGTGGACCAACTTAAGGGAAATCTTATTATTGAACCACAGTTTTGTTGTTCTTTCATTTAAACCGGATTAAGCGTCAGAGGAACAAGGTAATTCGTAACTCGGGGAACAGTGCAGTGCATAATGTATTTTGTCTCGTAGCTAGCCACTAAATTTGCCCTTTCTTCCAAAAAAATGTGTTGTGATGAAATATATATTTGGTTTTTTGTTGTGTTGTTCTCTAAATGTGACATGACAGTTTGTCTTCTTTTGTCCACCGTGTCTCTCTGTGGGACCTCGTCTCGGACACGCAGAGCACTACCGCGTGTCCATGAGCCAATGCTTAATGGCTCATCCACCCTTATTTATCTGAGCCTCTGAAGCGCTTGCATCATCTAAATTCAGAAGAAGAAGAAATAACGGATGGTATAGGAAAACAAATTGTTTTATTGGGGGGGGGGGGGGGGGGGGGGGGGGTTTGCTTGGTCAGCTCATCCGTTGACATTGGTGGTGGCCTGGTGGTCGTATGTATGACGTCATTTACTTCAATGTTGGGAGTGACATCATATGTACGGCTGCTAAACTGCTACATGTGATATCAGCATTCGGACACAAGTTTTGTTTTTCTTGGAGGTTTTCAGGGGTTTTTTATTCACAGTGAATAACAGAGCAGGTAGGGTATTAGGCATCCCGCACAGGTAGGCTGCAGACACTGGGGATCGAACCCAGAACCTATCCTGCCCCTATATTGGTTTGTGGTGGATTCACAAAGGATCGGTAATAGTATGATGAGAAAACATCTTTGGGATTTCTAACCGTGTGATGTGTACAATTAGAAGAATGAGCCTGGCACTTAGTCAAACTGCATGAAAAAAACATTTTTTCCCTTTGCATATATACCCTTTGAATTCAATACCAACACCGTGTCATAATAACATGTACCGAGGGTAATAGTGATTCATAATGGACAAAAGCTTATCCAACACATATTTAGTCATACACAGTCACACATACACATACACACACACCTCCCTCCCCACACACACACAGCCACCACAACACCTCTGAGGCCAAGCGTCTTGTGTGTTTTTTCTCTCCTGCCTTCCAGCAGAGCAGGGCGTCTGCCAGCGACGATCCTGCCCCAGACTCATCACCCGGGCCTGGGTGGAGGAACGTAGTGGAGGGCCAAGGCCGGGCCGAGAGCCAGGGTCAACAGCAGTGTCTCCAGTCAGCCAATGAAGAGGGACCGCCCAAGCCCAGTGGTGAGGGGCTCAAATGGCATGGATGTTTCTTAATGCCGGAGGCGGAGAGGGAATTTCATTAGCCCCTGGGAGAGAAACCACAGCGTATCTGACCTTTTGTCACCGAGCCTAGCGGGGTTGGGAAATTAGTCCTGTGTGTGGGGTTGTTGCTGTTGAATCAAAGAGGTACCAAGCGGAAACCCTTTTTTTAAAGCTAATAATAGTGTCCAGTGGGACTAGTGGGATTGTGATGTCTAACATCTCAACACTGTTAGTGTTCTCACCTTTAACATCGTCTCCTGGTATGGGAACCTCTCGGCTAGACACAGGAACAAGCCGACCCGGGTGGTCAACCAGGCCAGCAAGATCATTGGAGGCAAACAATTGCGACTCCAGAACCTATACAATTGGTCCATAACCAAAACGGCAACCCAGGTCTATTATGACCCCACCTACCCTGTTCCCTCACTCGGCAGGAGACTCAAGGTCCCGCTAGCCAGGAAAAAACGGGTGCAAGAAATAATTTGTGCCCTGTGCTGTGACAATCCTAAACAAGGACGTAATAAAAGAACACCCCCCCCCCCCCACACATACACACACACACCACAGCCCATGAGCACTGAGGCTGCTGAACATTTTTTTTATTTGCTCTTCACTGTCTATTCTGTACTGTGTGCTGTCTGCTTTATACTGAGTACTGTCCGTTTTATACTGTGTACTTGTACTGCCTGTTTTAAACTGTGTACTGTTTTTTTTATACTGTGCACTGTGTTTTATGCTGTGTACCAAAGACACATTTCCATTTTATGTAAAATTAATGGACAATAGAGTTTTCTCATCTTATCAATTCGAATGTACACACACACACACACACACACACTTCGGGCAAGTTCAAGTTCATGATGGTCCTACTGCTGGTTCACGTTTACAACATGCGGACTAGCAATACTCTTGTACTCCACCACTAGGTGTGTACTGCAGCAGCATGTGGGACAGCATGCTGTGCTGGGAGGAGAGTCCGGCGGGAACATATTTGACAAAGAACTGCCCAGCCTCCACCGACACGGACCTTACTGGTAGGACGAAAAAAAGAGCCGCATTGATCCTCGCATGAACACCATTGTATGTGTGCCCTTTCCACCATTGTTTGTCTGCAAGATTTGAACTTGCAGGGTCGGCTATTGGAACGAAGGTGGTGGCGTGTGCGGGTGTGCAAAGATCTTATCCTCATTAGCTGAGCAATCATAGTTTCTCTCTGGTCAAGTACTTTATTTACTTGACAAAAACAAAAACGCTTCATGCTACAAGGCCCGAGTCCAAATAATGTGATGGATTTCTCCCAGACATTAAGAGCTTTGGGGAAACAATTTGTTAGTTCAACATGATTCACATCTTGGTTGTTGGGAAAGCCTAAAAGACGTCAGACAGCACATTCATAACGCTTTCCTACGCTAGTTCTGAAACGGCGAGGTTCAGTTACACGACCACGACTTTCAAGGTTAGTCGCTATTCCATTAGTCAATAAATTATTCACCATGAACAAAATGTGCAAAAACATGACAATCTATTATGCCGTCTTATGATCTTCCATGATGTGTTTTGACGTTTGGCATTTGGTCCCATTGGAGACACATTGAAGGTTCACTGATGCAATTTGTTACATTGTGACAACATGAACCGTAATGACATTATGAAACATCACTGGATCCCTAGAAAGTTCTGTGTCGTTACACATGTGATGAACGAGGGCGAAGAACGCTAAAAGGAGGAGAGAAGGAGAGAGAGAGAGAGCAGTTAAAAATAACAGACCAACAGTATTAAAAGTGGAGAGGGAAGAGAAGAGACGAGGGATTAAAGAACGACAGAAACGGGAAAGAAAAGGAGAGATGGATGAGGAGAGGATGACGAACAAGCCAAAAAACTGTAGTGTGCCTGTACAGAGAGCGAGAGAGAGAGAGGGAGAGAGAGAGGGAGAGAGAGAGAGAGAGAGGGAGAGAGAGAGGGAGAGAGAGGGAGAGAGAGAGAGAGGGGAGCAGTTAAGAAGAACAGCCCAACAGTATTAAAAGTGGAGAGAGAGAAAGAGAAAGAGAGAGAGAGAAAGAGAGAGAGAGAGAGAGAGAGAGAAACTCCCTGTAAGATCAATGCATGTAACATCAAGTGCTTGTTCCCTGTTCTCCCTGTTCCAGTTCAGGTGGGAGGGAAGCTGATACGGGTGATTTTACACAAAGCTTTATGGGAATGAGAGTATGACACACAGAACAGTCGGGATGGGACAGGGAAAGCGCTTGGAGTCAGAGTCTAGCCCAGTCGACGAGGCAGCTGGGCTCGGGTGACGACGGATGAGAGCGGCGTGGGCTAGCTCTTTAGCCAAGGAGCCAAGGCAGGGATCAACATGTGGTCTAGAGAATGATACGCTTGACTGCTAAGACTTGATATTTCTCGGGATAGGGATTGAGATTGTGGTTGAGACTTGAGAGGGCATTCAGCAGACATGCCGTGCTCTGTTGTCAGGACCTGATCGCATTTCCATAAAGCAGTGACTTGGGGAATGGTGTTGAACAATGTACGTTCAGGGATAAAACATTTGTTCTGACGATACCGTTATATGCATTGTTATGTTATGCTATCCTATACTACAGTACACTAAGCAATGCTATACTATGTTATCCACTATGTTATCCATTATACTATACTATACAATGCTATGCTCTACTATATATATATATATATATATATATATATATATATATATATATATATATATATATATATATACTGTATATATTCTATTCTGCACTCATCATCCAAATCACCAACACATCACTATGTCTCCTCTTCATTATCTCTGTGATGGATTCTGTACTTGTCAGGCCACCATTACTCAGCACCTGAAATTACATCAAGTGCAATTACCTCCATCTTTTTTTTCCCAGGTAAAGCAACCAAATATTGTGACAGATGGGGTAATTGGGTCCACAGTCCCTCCATTAATAATGGCGGGTCCAACTGTCAACCAATATCCAAGGACAAATTAAAGGTAATTGGAGATTGATAGTCCCTCTGTAATAAACAGGGAGCTATGTTTCCAGTAGCGCGGTTTGTTTGTTTGTGTTTATTTGCTTGTTATCTTTGTTTTCCACAGTGCTTGCCCATGAGCTGTTTCTTTGATATGTGATTAGCGAATCCAGGCAAAATTTGTCCAAACCGTGATTCTATTAGAAAGAGTTGCTGTTCAGAAAAAGCCTTTGGCTTGTAGTAAATAAAAGCTTGTTCATTGCACTTTAGACTGTTGTGAATATGTGTGTGTGTGTGTGTGTGCATTTGTGTGTGCATGTGTCTGTGTGTTTGTATGCACCTACGCACACTGCAAATGTTGACTATAACACTGATTTTGACAGGAGCCAGCCAACCAGATGTTGAGCGACGAAGCAACAGAGCCCATCGCTGAGCTTACTCTCAGCCCAGCGGCCGACCCGGAACAAGTGATCCAGGAGGCCAAATACAAATGCTTTGAGAAGATGGAACAAGATCCACCCAATGACAAACCAGGTATCCATATACATCTATCAGAAAGCAATGTTGCCCTCCCTGCTTTTTTATGTATCTAAATAAAAGCATGGGATCAAAGCATTTGCTCAATGACTAAAAAAGGTTAAAAAATACATGAATAAATGACATTTCCCAATGTATTTTGCTGTCCTGGTTTCTAGGAGCATACTGTGGGCGTAACTGGGATGGCTGGCTCTGCTGGGATGATACCCCAGCAGGAACAAACAGCACTCATACCTGTCCTGGCTACTTCCGAACCTCTGACCCCGCAGGTGAGGGGGTCAGGCAATTTGACCAGATTATACATTTTTCATGAAAAGTGTTACACTGTAATCTAATATACTGTGTCAATATTACATGATTTATTAATTTAAAAATATTTTTTATTCCTTCTTATTTCAGAAAACGCGACTAGATACTGTGGTGAGGATGGGCAGTGGTTCCGCCAAACTGAGAACAAACGGTTTTGGTCAGACTACACACGCTGCACCTCTCAGGTAATGTGTTGTGGTACAGATAGTGTTTTCATAAGACTCAGCAGGATGTGTATTACTCTGTTGTAGTACTCTGTTGTAGTTGTATTAGGTGTATTGTCTTGGAAAGAGAAAGAGACAGAGATGAATTAAAGATGGGTGACTTCACATTTCACAGGTGCCACTTCCAGTGGATGAATACAGACCTCCCAATGAAATGGTGGTTGATGCTGACTATGCGTGTTTCAAGAAAATGAAACAAGATCCACCGTACAATAAGCCAGGTATCAAACATCAATCATTGCGTTTTTTGTATTTTTATGGCTGTTCTTGCCGGATTTGGGGGTTTATATTCAATGGCAATACATATTATGGAGGTTGGGAACAAGCAGTTTTCTTAACCATAACGTATGTTGGTGGTCTTGTTTCGGGGGGCTTCTAGGAGCATACTGTGGTCGCACCTGGGATGGGTGGCTCTGCTGGGATGACACTCCAGCGGGGACACGCAGCTCACAGCTCTGTCCCGCATACTTCGCCGACTTCAACACCTCAGGTAAGGGGGGGCTGAGAGTCAACAATGTTGGGAACTGTAACCCTTAACCTAACCTGTGACATTAACCATAGCAGTGTTATCAAAGATAACCAAGTATGCTCCATGTTACGTATTAGGAAGTCATGTATGACATGGAACATGGTGTGTATTTGCAAGTTGCAACCACAGAAAGGAAGAGAAAGAGTTTAAGAGATTTAATACTGTCCCATTGATAATAGTCTGAGATGTGTTTTTCAGTTAGAAGAAACACTTTATGTGTTTCTTTAGCTCGGAAACCCTAACACAGTTTACTTGAGATGTCACTGCTTACAAATGTGTAAGCCCCCTGCGTTTCAAAATGATAAACATTTTCCTGAAAACATCTGGTACCTATGTAGCATGGGATTGTGAAACATCTATAACATTTGGTCAAGCTAAATATTGTATAGTTCCTGTTCTAGTACATTGTGAAAGGTTACATATCCAAGGTATTTTTCACAAAGAAAAACCAATGGCAATCAATCCTTTTCCCAACAAGGTATCGAGTTCAGAATGAAAACAGGTATTTTGAAAAAATTCAAAACTGGCCCCCAGCCCTTGAGGTGATTCTGTTGGCAGTTAGGGGTCCATCATGTTAGCAGGAGGGATGAGTTGGCTGTGGGGCCACGTTTAGTTAGATATTTCTAATATATTCCCCTCCCCTGGTGTTGTACCCCTATCAAATGGACTACAACCTGTTTAAACAGCCCTCCTGCATAAAAGTTTGAATCATGTGGAGGAGCGAAAATATTCATGCATATTTGAATTTCTATTTTAGAAATGGCAACAAAAGACTGTGGTGAAGACGGCCTGTGGTTCAAGCATCCACAGATCAACAGGACTTGGTCGAACTATTCACTGTGCGTCATTAAGGTAATGACTGTGGTGGCTTTGTTAGCTTGTTTTAATGGGTTTTCAGACAACAATGGAAGAGAAAGAAAAATATGTGCTGGTGGCTAGACAGACAATATTTGTGAGCAGAAGAACAACAATGATGCTTTTTTCGTAAAGGTCAGCAATACAAAGAAAATAAAAAAATAATCAACGATTTTGTAAGGGTGTGTGTGAGACAGAAGCGAGCCATGACTCTTAAACCTTGGCCCTCTGACCCCCCTTCTTGCGTCGGGAAAAAAGCAAACCACCAGCTTAGCTTACTGTGTCCTCGCTATAGTACTGGACCCTTTTCACAGGTCGTCTGTGGTTTCACTGGTGCACTGCTGTACATAAATGGAAAGCACCCATAGTTAAAATGATGAAATACACCTGTGTTTCTCCTTCTGTGAAAAGGGTCTAGTCCAGCCTTAGCAATGCAACGAGCAAACAGCACGGAGAGAGTGAGAGTTAATCACTAAAACTAAAAACAACTACCTCTTAAGCAAAATGCAAATCCTCCTGACAAATAATCGCACATCATCACACATTTTTATTAAAAGTGAACCTAGAAAACGGCATAGAAAATAAATCAGAAACAATGTCCTCCTCACTAGCGGTTACGTTACTCGCGGCGGCTGCCAACTTGAAGTAAACCAAATCACTCCCAATAAGTTAGCTAGCTAGTTTATTAGCTTGTGATTCGTGTCACTCAAAGTGGGCGAAACGTCATAAAGTTAGTGATAACAAAGCCCACCCATTTAGAGGGTGGGCTTTGGGAACATTCTCATTGAATTACTAATACGCGACCCTCAAATTATCAAATTATAGTGGGACCACCAATCACAGAGCTGCATAGCATTTTCTTCCCAACAACTGCAGAGTCAGCAAAATGCTGACAAAGGGGCTTCTTTCATTTAACCCTTCACATTCCAACACAAATTGAAAAGGCAGGTTTGAAGGGTTTATTTCCTCAGAAACATTTTTGTTTAGATGTTGCTTATCAAATTATGAATTCATAAAATAAAATTAGAATATCTAGACTATCTTAGGCCCTAGAGGGCCCTGACGGTTCCCCTCTGGTGTGTGATTAGGTTAGGGGTCAGGTATGTGTTAGGTATATGTGTGTATGGGGTGGTTCAGAGTGTGTATCACAAGTATATATATATATATGTGTGTGTGTGTGTGTGTCCCTGTATTGACTTCCCCCTAAAACCTCTCATTAGCCAACCAGGCAACAGTCGGAGGCTGTGGAGCCGGAGTCCACCACCGACCCCAAGGTGGGTCTGTTTGCCGACACAGTGGAAAATGAACGCACCCGGAAGATGATTCTGGACAGCCAGTACAAATGCTTTGAGAAAATGAACCGCGATCCAGCTTATAACAAAACAGGTACTTGGGGTCGACTTGACCACTCCATTGCTGCCTGTTTGATTGGTCTTGACTAACAGGGTGACTAACGGGGTTAGGGTTTTGTCTTTCAGCTGGGTGATTCATTGTTTTATTTGCTTCTGTTTTAGCTAACTGTTTGACAGTTTGCTAAAATACATGCTTGGTTAAAAACAACAACCGTAGCCTTTGCTAATGTTTGCTAAATTCTTATTAGAATTCATGTTTACTACCAAAGGGCGACTGGAATAGATAGTACAAAGTTATATATATATATATATATATATATTGCATGGTACCCTCACCCTTAGGACCCTTCTGTAGCCGTAACTGGGATGGCTGGCTTTGCTGGGACGATTCTCCAGCGAGGACATTTAGTGCCCAGAACTGTCCCAGCTACTTCAAAGACTTCGACCCGACCGGTGAGCGTGAATCACCTCCTCCTTCATGCATTTGTTTAACCTGCACTATGTAACTCTTCCACCGCAGCCATGGCCGTAGCCAGGGTTTAGAAATTAGTGAGGTCTGGAATTTTTTATTGCATTTCTGGACAAGCAAAATTCATACCTATATGACACCTACAAACACAACCCAAGCTATACACTACACAAACCCATTATCTATAATTAAATACATACAGAGGGATCTCTTGGCAAAAATACTTTTATTTAAACTGCACAATTTGTTACAATTTACTCTAAGTCTTCTGTGTGTGTGCATGTGAGATGTTTGGTGAACACACTAAAAGCCATTCCCTAGCCTCCCTTGTGTTGATTTACTGCATACATCATGGTCTTTCACTCCAATTCTTGGCTCACTGAAATTACATAAAATAAGATAAGAAAGACAGACACACATAAGTTTTGATCAGTTAGTGCAAATGCAACAAGGAAATATTGTTATACTAATCTTCACAACATGCATTACCTTCTGAAAGGCTAGCTGGAACCTGGGTGGGTGGGTGGCCAGCGGCATCCCACCACCTGATAACTCTCTTCTTGTCAATTTTTACTTTCCAGTGAACATGCAGAAGTGCCAGTCCGTGTGAGCTGTTCATTCCAATGAACAGCTCTGAGCCATGTTTTGAGCCTTCACATGGTAGAGAATGACCTTTCACAGTCAACATACATTTTATGTTGGGAAAGAAGGCCATTTGTGTTGCTTGCAGTGTTTCCAAAGCTGATGTAGGCAGGGACTCATCTTCCGAGTAAAACGTGTGCCTCCAGTGTTCATTTTCCTTCTCCACTGTGTCTGGGTCAGGTCGGTGTTCTCCTCTTCCAGCTCTTCCTTCCTTTCTTCTGTCAGCATTTTTAGAGCTTTTGGTACCAGATAAGATGCTAGTATAGCAGGCTCATTCCTTTGAGAGAACCTGGCATCCAGCTCACTAGTGATGTGGTCTATAAAAGGAGAAAAGACATGTACCCTGTAGTGGTCTTCCACTATCTCTGTAGGCCTGTAGTTCTACGTTAGGCCTGTAGTTCTGTTTCAGATATTCTCTGCTTGGCTGGGACCACATCAACAGAGTTAGCCAGGGCTGTGGATTTTCGAAAACATGCACTGAATCCTCGCTCACATCTTTTTGGCTATGACTTCACGTACATTTCTTGCCTACTCATATGCTGTGATGATAGTCTTGAATGATTCCATACTATGCCGAAGATTACCAGCCTTTTTAGAGATGGAGGTTGGTTCTGTCTCCTTGCTCTTCAAATTCTCTTTGCACTCCACTCACTTTTCCTCTCGTTGTAAGCCCTGACCCTTAAGGAAGGTTGCCTGAAGACCCCACTTTGTGAGCTGCTTATCTCCATGTTTTCTTCCTCCTCACTGATGTAGAGGACACACATGGACATCTCTTCAGTCCCACTTAGGCCACAAGGCCATTCCTCTCCAGAGCATTCTATTAACTCATTCTGAGTTTTGGGGGAAAGGTACTTTCCATTTTGGGGTGCTGTCCGCAGATGTTGCTTTAGGGTGGAATCAAATTCTGCTTTCCAACTAACAAAGTGCCTAAAGTTCCCATTCTCACTTTCCTCCTCCCAGGTCCCACGGAATGTCACATTTTGCTGTCCAAGACAAATGATTATGTCAGTGATGGATAAAAGACTTTTACGATTGGCCATAACATCATATGTTTGGCTAATAACTGAGCCAATGTTCTTTTTATTTCCTTGGATTACAGACAGGTAGTTCTCAGCCAGTTCAGTGGCTCTTTGATGCCCCACTGTCAAGCTGTGCCTTGGGATAATACCTCTCTTTTCACCAACAGCGTTCTTCCAATCAGTGAAGCCCTTTGTAATGGTTAAGCTAAAGTTGGAACCCTTTCATATTTGGCGAAGCCATTCATATTTTTTCTCCCATAGGATATCATATTTGATCTGCTTTCCTCCAAATACCCGATGGGGATACCTATGCTGTGCTGTTGCCACCCACTTACTTTGGAGCAAACAAGTTCTCTCTGTATTTGTAAATACAGAGAAAACTCCACACTTCAATTTAGCGCTGGAGAAAGGTCTTGCTCTACTCACTGACATATTCTGGCATAGGTGAAAAAAAAGCCCCATCTTGTTTGTATTTCTTTCACCAATCACAACTGTCTTGGGCGGTGCTAAGCCCAGGATGCAGCAACCATGGCAGATGGCGGAAGGGGGAGGAGTATAAGGTATAAGCATGCCTAGAGCCTCCCATTGGGCGACGTCTACAGTCGCCAAATGGGAGGCTTGGGTGAGGTTATGCCAAAAACCTACATCCTGTAAGCCAGACTAGTAAATACCTGACTCTATGTGACTTTATTCTACAATGTCACAGGATCTAAAGGGTGAAAGTGACTCCTGTATCTCTGTGCTCCTCATTGTTCATCAGACCATATTGATTTAGCAAGGAAAAAACAATCCTATCCTGGGTGAATATCCACCATAGCTGGATGGGTTTTATTTTTTAAACTTCAAACTTAAACTTAAGAGTTGAAATACCTTTGAACAAAAGCGATGATACTGTAGTGAAAAACAAACATCTAGTACAGCTTTAATTTCTCGTGACAAATGCATCTCATTTTAAACTTAATCAATCAATGTTGCATGCTATCTCACAGCTCACAGACATGGTAAAAAAAACTGCCAGGCATGTATTCATTTTGAAAGGCAACACTTGCTCACTTTTTGAAAAGACACATTGAAGGATGGTGGCAGCATTATGGAAGATAAATAGACATGTAACTAAATAGAGAATGGGTCATGCTGCCAGTCAATCAGGGCTCATTCAGTGTTAGATGGCATGTATAAATGGCATGTATTTAGCGACAAATAAATTCAGACTATTGAAGAAGAGGCACTTCAATCAATTCCTATGAACTCTATGACTGTTTCCTTCGAAACACTTTGAAACAACTATCCATCCTATGTTTTGATTGGAAATGGTGGAGGGTTCATTGCACAAAGGCAACCCTATGTTGCTATACAATACACAATCCATAAGAAATTATAGATATAATGGCTTGAAGTACTGCTGGTCTTTGTGTTGATGATGCTGGCTCTGAAACAGATTTCCAGGAAGTGAGACATAATTCATTTTATTCATATAGTATTCAATTTATTTTATTCATATAGTTAATTCAATTTGAATAGTAGTAGTAGAATTATTGTGTTAATAGCTTTTAATTTGATAGATTTCAAATATGCTCCTTTTGAGTCCCCTGCCCCCACACCGCCTGATCATTTGGTCCTCTGTCCTGGGGCCACTTCTTCTTGTGGTCCTTCATAAGCACAAGCTAGCTAGCTTGTGTCTGTATGTTGTGTGCCTAAGTGTCACAATATTAGATTATTGTGTTTAAATTAATTAAGGACTGTTATCATGGACTGTGCATTTTTTACAAATGGTTGAAAAACCTGAGTGAAAATATCATACTCATATTATGACATGAATATTCTTCCAAGCTAGAGCTTGTTTCAAATATATGGATGGCAGAACACAGACTTTGCTTATAAATTAGTTTTGGAAACATTTTCTTTATGATAAAATTATTCATCAAGAAAATACGCGACTGGGACAAAATCCAGCGAGGATTTTTAGACTTTTATTCATCATTGTCTTCCAGAAAAAGCAACTAAGTACTGCGAGGAGAAGGGTCAGTGGTTTCGCCATCCAGACACCAACAGGACTTGGTCTAACTACACCAATTGCAACGCCAATACCAAGGAGAAGCTGAAGGTAAGTTCACCACAGGGTCAGGGAAGATAAGATAAGCCATTCGGGCACAGAGGGAGTTCAGGTGTGTTGAGGTGTGATTCAGCGGAGAGCAGGATTAGTCGAGCCAGTTGACGAGTTAGCAAGGCGCACCTGTGCGTAATTAACGATTCCCTATATCTGTGTGTTTCAGTAGATGCTGGCAGAGGAGCCGGTGGACTGAGCCATGTAGACACCCCTGGTGTGCATGCAGAGAGAGCCTGGAAAAGGCCTGGCCAATTATATAGACTGCCACACCTGAGAACAGAGCGGCCCTATCCCTATACAGTCTGTTTGTAACCTAAAAACAATTTAAAAAAGCACCGTTTGACTGTGGTTTTGATTGAACAACAAGACATTTCTAACATGCATGGAGTTTCAGCATGGCTTTTTCCATTTGGTTCCTAGATTTGTGTACTTTGTTATGTAGAACTGGAAAGGTCATAAAGCAGTTATTTAATGTAATTTATCTGTTGTGGTATGATGCTGTGGTGTCCCTCCAGTCGGCCTTCATCCTGTACTACATGGCCATCGTGGGACATGCTCTGTCCATTGCCTCACTCCTCATCTCCCTCTCCATCTTCTTCTACTTCAGGTAATGTCCTACATACTGTGTACTTTTGTTGATCTTTATGATAATGATCATAATGATAATGCTTACTACTACTACTACTATACTCAATAAATTAATAAACAAAAAAGGCAGTTTAAAGCGCCTGGCTGAAAGATTGTATTTTCCATTAGAGAGGGAGATTCAACCTTCCTTCTTTAATAAGGGTCGTAATGTTAATGTGTCAGCCTGCAGGGTCATCAGATGTACTGAGGGAAGTGTGAAGGGGGACCGTGTTCTTATTAGAAACATGCTCATCCAAGGCTCATTGTGCTCTCTCATACCAGTGGTCACATGTAATTCCAGAGGGGAAAGTGCATAATTAGTGATACGTTTTTTTATTCCAATTAGAGAAACAATCAAAATGTCACAACTAATAACGATAAACACTTGTGTGATGCGACGCTTACTGAATGTAGATGCCGGATATGAGGCAACAGTAGTCGCAATATAAAATAATAAAACAAAAAAAGATGTATGTGTATCTCTGGAGAAAAATTAATCTCCATGAATTTCTTCACAAAAAAAAACACTTGTTTTCTAGTTCCCCCTTGGCTTATTATGTTTGGAGAAGCATTGGAGGAAAGAAAGTTCAAACCTTTAGTTTATACACTTTATAACAAAGCCTGGTTGAGTTGTGTTCCTTGGCCTGGTAGTTGACGGTAAAAAGCTCAGACTGGGGTAATGGGCCTTATTCACCTAGAGGCCGCAGTCAGTTCCACCCAGACAGCTAGCTTTTAGAACCAAGATGGCCACCATAGATGGATAATCCCTCATAGGGATGAATGATGAGCAGGGTGACCTCCCAACAGGCAAGGGTTTCCCTGGGCACATCTGAGGTAGGAAGACGCTTCAAGCAATCTACACGTCACAGAATAACAATCTCGATAGATGAATAAAGAAGTAACAATTTTTATGAGTACAGTTTGTTATTATCACCTCTCAGAAGGTCAAATGCTGAATATTTTATTATCAGATCCAGATGTTTACTCTAGTATGCGATGGTGGATTCTCTTGTTTATGACTCAACATCAATACAAGTCATCCTAGCTATCCTTACCACTCTGTCATGGTGAACCCCATGTGTTTTTGTTTGGTTTTGTTATTTTTCTATTCATTTATCTTATTTTGAGATTATTTTAACAGGTTCCGTCACACAGAATAATTTGTGGTGACTGTCTGTGGGCACTATTATGTGGAGGATTTGAAACCCCCCCACCACTATTTGCTAGACTTTGCTGCTGGTGGTTTTCATGGCTTGAATACAGTAGGCTATATTTGGTTTAGAAATAAGTGAAGTTACTCTGTATTGATCTGTCTTGTTCATGTTTTGTTGAGGCATATCAAAAAGTTATAAAGATAACATTTTTAATGTTTAGATTTTTTTGACTTTTTTTATGTACGGGTAGCAGTATTTATTAATTCATTAATAATTAATGGTGGATGGAAAGTTACTCACAATAGCCCACAGGAATGACAGCGTTTCATCTGATGTGCTTCTTTAGCAATCACTTTTTTAATTACTTTTGACAAGTGAAGAGAACGAGGACACCTTCTTTAATGTGTACTCTTTTGTGTTCATGCTATCTTTGTACTGCAGGAGTCTGAGCTGCCAGAGGATCACCCTGCACAAAAACCTCTTCTGGTCCTATGTGCTGAACTCCACCATTACCCTCTTCTACCTCATCACTGTGGTCAACAATCCTGGCATAGTAAGCCAAAATCCGGTACGTACACACATATATATATATATATATATATATATATATATATATATATATATATATATATATATAAATAAATTATGTTATATATTATTATTTTTTAAATACATTTGTGTAATTCTTAGTTTTTTCTTTGTATTACATTGTTTGGGATTGTTTGATTTGATTGTTCTGGTATATATTTATGCTATTTTTTTCTGTGCAACACCTTAGTTTCATTCCTTTTTTTTCTATTTCCTTGTTTTCCAGACAGATGATTTAACGTAGATATGTAGAAGAATACCATAAAAAATATAATGGAAATCATAAAGTATTATGGGCCTCTGACACAAAGTCCAAAAATATGAGTATACTTATTTATCACTGCTACATTTGATATCACCTCCTTTTGTGCTGGGTTTTTCAGGGCTCATATCAGCTAGAGAGAGAGATAGCTCTAATGCTTTTTTCAGCAGCATTGGGTTTGCCTGTCAGAGTTTTCGAGTGGTGGCTATGGAGCCAAACTGCATATTCAGACAGGAATTCATTGGAAGCAGAGGTCCACTGAGGTGAAGATGATAAATCAGAGAGAGAGACAGAATGCGCCTTTCTATCAGGTTGTGAACTTTTATTCAGGTGTTACTTTTAAGAGAAACAAACATCATTGTGTAATTCTTACAGGTCATCAAAAGTATGAAGTTGTAGTTTTTTCACCAGTAGCTGTACCAAAAACGTCTTTTTATATCGAGTACTTTTTCATTTGCACATTCATCAGCTATTTTATTTCAGAAGAGTAGCTCAACGGCCCCTCAAAATACTTCAAAAAGTCAGACCTTCTAATCCCTCCCCAAGAAACAACTTCACAGACACCAGACACCAACAAAGACAACTCCAGCAGACACCAGAAAGGCACAGCTGTGTCAGGAGTTGCTGCGTCCTCTCCTTCTTCTACTTCTTCCCTACTGTGGTTACTGCTGTTCATATAGCCCCCCCCCCCCCCCCGCTTTTCTCCCTCCCACCCACCAAAAAATATGTCTGGCTCATCCCTTCCCCGAGTGTTTATTCAGATTCCCCATCCAAATAGATGGGAGGCGGGTAAGGGCAGCCTACAGCGTCGGTATGATGATATATGTGTTCTTCTGCATGGCTTCCCTCCTTTTTTTTTAATACATTGATTTTTTCCATAGCATCTGTCAAAGTGTTTGCTTTGAAATCCATTCCTCCTCCTCATCTACCTCCACCGCCAGCAGGAGCTGTTGACTTGAGCTGAACACAGAGTAGAACTAGAAAGTCCTGCCGCAGACTTGCTAGGAACGGCATCGCTCATCGCTACGGCGATGGGTTTAAAGGGAATGAAGGAGAGAGGAGAGAAGGAAAAAACACGAGCACAGTCGGTTGAGTTTCAGATGTGTACTTTTGAGGAGAAGTTGACGTTGCGAGGGGGGAAGATTTACGTGGCCAGTGTTTTGCGTCGTTGATTTAGGGGGGGGGGGGGGGGGGGGGGGAAGAGTTGTTTTTTTTTTTTCTTTCCTTGCGCTCGCAGAAAAACAAGCCCTCAACATAGTCCTCTCTCAATTGTTGAGAGAGAGGCTGCAGTAGAGCGAGGGAGTGAATCTACAGACGTCTGGTCTTTGTGTGTGTGTTTGTGTGTGTGTGTGTGTGTGTGGGGGGTGGCGGCGGCGAGGACACTGAAGAAGTGTGTAAAATACCTGACAATCCTGAGATCTGTTGGCGGGGGGGGGGGGGGAAATCATGTCCTGCTTTGTCAACACACATTGCTACGTCACTATGTGTTTATCAATCCTGACAAGTACTCAAATCTATCGATTGGAGTAACACAATAAGCATCAAGCATCATACACGGGTTAGGGTATTTGAATCCCAGACGAAAGGTTCTGGGTTCGAACCCCGATGTCCACAGTCTACCTTTAGGCAAGCAAGATGCCTAAAACCCTACCTGCTCCTTAATGACACATGTATCACCAAACATGTTTTCACTGTAAGTCACTTTTGATAAAAATGACAAATAAATGACAAGAAATATTAATGTAACAAAAAAACCCGGCTCTGAACTCCTCAGCTTCTCTGGGGAGCATTTTTCTTTTCACAAGCTTTTGAATGGAGAGAAAAACAAGAGCGAGAGATGGAGAGAGAGAGAGAGAGATGCGCTCCTCAAGCATATGGTTAAAGGTTTAGAAGTGAACGACTGACAAGTCTCTTTAGCCATGTAAGAGGAGCTTGCGAGGGGGACAGAGGGATCAGCGATAATCGGAAAGGCAGCAGAGTCATCAATTTCAAACTTCCTCTCTTTGACACACAGTACGTAACCTGGTATCTCCGAACATCACCAGAAGGCCGCTAAACTTTCTCCACTTAAATGTCTATTTGAAATATATCCAGCTCTTTTGTTTTTACTATTTAGTAGAAGATTTAGACTGTGGGCATCGGGGTTCGAAACCCAGAACCTTACCACTGGGAGTCACACACCCTCACCACTAGACCGTCCGTCCCCAATGCCACAGTCTGTGTGTTTTTGTATACCATCAGATCTAGCGTGACTCTCTCTCTCTCTCTCCCTCCATCAGGTGGGGTGCAAGGTGCTGCACTTCTTTCACATGTACATGCTGGGCTGTAACTACTTCTGGATGCTGTGTGAGGGCATCTACCTGCACACACTCATCGTGGTGGCCGTGTTCGCTGAGGAGCAGCACCTGCACTGGTACTACCTGTTGGGCTGGGGTGAGTCGCTGCAGCTCTCTCTCTCTCTCTCTCTCTCTCTCTCTCTCTCTCTCTCTCTATCACACAGCCATGAATATTGTGGTTCCAACTCACTTTAACCTTTAAGCTTGCCGCTTTATCAAAGTAAAGGAGGGTTTCTCGTCACTGCAGTATCACTGAACTATAGTTTTAATTACGGAGCGGTGAATGATTACGCGGCATTCAATTATTCGGGTACACATTTGAAAAATATGTATCACCTTCATCTTTATTACAAATCCTTTGCATATATTAGTTTATAATTGTATTTTTTTATTTGTTCATCTTATTCAATCAATTATATCTTCTAAACATGTGTGTTTGTGTAGGCTAGATGCGTGTACAGACATTGATATATTACTATTGCCTATCCGACAGAAGTAAGCTAAAATTGAGTCAACCATTTATGTCATTATCATAGATGTATATTGTATAGGCTGTATATTATCTTTTTCCATTTATTATTTTATTTAAGTGTTTTTATTGATGTTTTATTTGATGTATACTCTCCTGGCACAATATGGAGTAAGTGCAGATATTATAGGAACTTTTGGGTTTAGGATAGTCCAACTGTTTTATTGCTATAGGTCCAACTATGGTGATGACAGGCCCTTTAGCCCTTTAGCCTAACATCGTCCTTTCCTCCCCTGGATCTGAGCAGTGAACGCTGGCAGGAAGTCGTTGTGTTGTGATGAGTGGTAGGGTGGAGGTAAATGCAGAGATAAATGTGGCGTGTTACGCAAACAAAGAAGCGACGAGACGAGAGCCAGCGGAGAGCCTGAGCTCCATCTGTGGCCGCTCCAAAAATGGGGCCGCGGCACTCTGTATGTCGCTTTTGTGTTTTTTAATGCCTGTGCTAAAAATTAACCAGGCCAATATTAAACAAGGTTCGATGCGTTTGTTCAGAGAGGACAAATGTTGGATTACTCAAGGAAACGGTGGTGCGGGGTGGGGAGACATTATTGATCCTAAAGCTTTGCTGCAATTATGGGAGGAATCTTAACAGAACAGGATCGACTTGGACTTGAACAGAATTCCTCCACACGGCAAAGCGTGGAGGAATGGTAGTCATCCGAATAAGAGCAAGGCAGTCTGACAGCAAGCTTTCATAACACCTTACATAGCAACAAACGCGCCGCTGACGCCGCAAGTACAATGGCTGAACTACATTCACTCAGGACCTCATCTGCTCTCTGTCTTTTCGCAGGGTTTCCCTTAGTGCCGGCTTCCATCCACGCAGTGGCCAGGAAGCAGTATTTTGACGACAAGTGAGTAATGTTCCTTGACGTGCGCTAAATAAACGCTGTATGTTTATACATGTGTTTCTATCTGTGTGTGTTCTTCTGTGTGCATGCGTGTGTGTGTGTGTGTGTGCGCGTGTGCATGTAACCAACTAGCTAAATGGTATTTTTGTGTGTGTGTGTGTGTGTGTGTGTGTGTGTGTGTGTGTGTGCATATGCGCGTGCGTGTAACCAACTAGCTTAACTGTATTCTTTTCTATCTGGACCCGTGTGCAGCTGTTGGATGAGTGTGGACACCCATCTGCTCTATGTGGTGCATGGGCCCATTATGGCAGCTCTCCTGGTGAGTCTACTTGTTCAGCGGTTTCCCCCCACAAATTGGGGATTAATCTAATCCTACACACTGCATGTATCAAATCCTGTCGGCAGTAGTGCGGCAGTAGGACACAAGATGGTGATCGAAAGGTACTGGGTTCTATTCCCGATGTCTGCAGCCTAACCTGTATGCATACTTGAGCAATATACCTAACCTACAATATACCCACCTACAAACTCTTTAAAGGACAATCCCGGTCGGGGTGAAACCATTGTGATCATCTCTCCTGGTTTCACTTAAACATCCCTCACCAATATCATTAGTCAAAATGCCGAAGAGCATTTAGCGTGGGCGCGCTCTCACCACAAACACCAGCAATGTCACTCTCAAAAAAACAGTTAATCACCATACAAGTACACTCTACACAACAATGTCACAAAAACCAAAGTGCCACTGCTAATTATTTACATCCATGGCGAGGTGTGCTCATGCTTGATGCCATCAAAAGTCATTTTGATGAATTAGATTATTTACGGATGTTTTAGTGAAGCCAGGAGAGGCGGTATTTATCTGAATGGACTGTAAGCGGCTTTGGATAAAGGATCTCCTAAATGACTAAATAGTAATGTATTGGGTGCTCAGGTGAACCTCTTCTTCCTGCTGAATATCGTGCGGGTGCTGGTGACCAAGCTCAGGGACACCCACAGGGCCGAGTCCAACATGTACATGAAGGCGGTGCGGGCCACCCTGATCCTGGTACCCCTGCTGGGCATCCAATTTGTCATCTTCCCCTGGAGGCCCGAGAACCGGCTGGCAGGGGAGGTGTACGACTACTTCATGCACATCATCATGCACTACCAGGTGGGCACGGCCACTTGCAACCCGGCATGGCAGTTGGGGTTTTTGAATTAGACCGGATTTGATTGATGGTTTTGATTTGTTTTGTGTTGCGTCATGTGAAGCAAGTGTGTGTGTGTGTGTGTGTGTGTGTGTATATGCATGAATAAATGTGCCTTGGGTTTTGTCCTGCCCTTTACAACAAGCTATGTTCACACAACATAGTGTAAATATATTATACACACTTATCACATAGTTGCTGTTTCTAGATTTATTTTCTGTGCAGGGTGGCTGTAAATACACATTTACTTGTACAGTCCCTGACAAAAGTCTTGTCACTTATCCATTTTGTAGAAACAACAGCTTATAACCTGACTTTTAATTAATCCATTGGTTTTAGAAATGGCTCATATGAAAGCTAAAACCCTCCCAAATTATGTTTAATATACTAAAATAAATTTGCTTCACTGAAGAAAGATTGATCATTTAATGAACACAGAAAGGTCAGATTTTGGCAAGACAAAAGTTTTGTCGCCTACAGAGAGTAATGTGAAAATTGAACAAATAATTTACTTCAAATACAAAAATATGTTGCATAACATCAGTGAATTAAGTAGTGGTGCTGTGAGATCCATATTTAATATCTTGTATGACTTCAATGAGCTTGAAGGACTGCATCTCCATGCAGTTCGACTCCATGCGGTTCGACAATGAGGAATAGCAAAGAAAGCAGTTTTACATGCCTCCCAGAGTTCATCAAGATTCTTTGGTTTCGTCTTCCATGCTCCCTCTTTCATTCTACCCCAGACATGCTCAATGATGTTCATGTCTGGTGACTGGGCTGGCCAGTCCTGGAGCACCTTGATCTTCTTCGCCTTCGTAGAGATGGAAGTATGCGATGGAGCACCATCCTGCTGCAAAATTTGACCCCTTTTATGGTTGGGAATGTAAGAGGTAGCTAATACTTCTTGATATTTTAGGCTATTGATATTGCCTTCCACCCTGCAAATCTCTCGCACACCCCTATACTGGATGTAACCCCAGACCATGATTTTTCCGCCACCAAACATAACCGTTTTCTGGGTGAATCTCGGATCCATGCGGGCTCCAGTAGGTCTCCTGCAATATTTGCGGCAGCTGTGATGTGTACTTCCATCTCTACATCAAAGTTCCTCAAGGCGAAGTCCTGGAGCACCTTGATCTTTCAAGGTGCTCCAGGACTGGCCAGCCCAGTCACCAGACATGAACATCATTGAGCATGTCTGGGGTAGAATGAAAGAGGGAGCATGGAAAACGAAACCAAAGAAGAATCTCGATGAACTCTGGGAGGCATGTAAGACTGCTTTCTTTGCTATTCCTGATGACTTCATCAATAAATTGTATGAATCATTGTCGAACCGCATGGAGTCGAACTGCATGGAGATGCAGTCCTTCAAGCTCATGGAAGTCATACAAGATATTAAATATGGATCTCACAGCACCACTACTTAATTCACTGATGTTATGCAACATATTTTTGTATTTGAAGTAAATTATTTGTTCAATTTTCATATTAATCTCTGTAGGCGACAAAACTTTTGTCTTGCCAAAATCTGACCTTTCTGTGTTTATTAAATGATCAATCTTTCTTCAGTGAAGCAAATTCATTTTAGTATATTAAACATAATTTGGGAGGGTTTTAGCTTTCATATGAGCCATTTCTAAAACCAATGGATTAATTAAAAGTCAGGTTATAAGCTGTTGTTTCTACAAAATGGATAAGTGACAAGACTTTTGTCAGGGACTGTATTATGGATGTACTGTATGTATGTACATTACATCATACATGTACAAGGGTACAAACTATATTGCCATGTCTAATGTCTAAATACATTTGGGATACTTATTGTCTAATATTTTTCATCTTTGTTCTTTTCAAGGGTTTACTGGTGGCAACAATATTCTGCTTTTTCAATGGAGAGGTAAGGACCATGTGCTGTGCTGTGTTCAGCAAATTATGCTGAAGTTGTATTGTTTTCGCCAAGGTTGTTCCAATCTCTTATAATCCTTTCTTCCCATGTTTTGCACCGCAGAAAATAAAACGGAAGCAGTTGACCTTTGGTAAATGCCACTAGGCATGCTGGGAGATATCCAGCAATGCATAACTTAAGCGGCTGTCTGATTGACATAAAGCAGGGTTTATTCAACTGATTGCACCAAAAGAACTATCATACTTATCATAATTATGAAGCCGTTTTTCTCAAATTTGAAAAAAAATACATTGTGTGTGTGTGTGTGTGTGCACGCATGTTTGTGCATACATTTCTGCAAATGTGGTTATCCGCATGCACGTGTGTGTGTGTGTGTGTCTGTGGGTTTGTGAGTGAGTGTGTGCATGCACGTTTGGACAGTTGTGTTTGTGTGTGTGCATATGTGGGCGTGAGTAAGGATTTGAAGCATTAGACGCATTCTTTACAGAGATACCAAAACAAGTGTGGGAGAGGCAGGGTCAGCGGGAGACAATAACTGGATTTCCAAGCTCCCATCTGAAAATTCACTTTGCTTTCAAGAAAAAAACCTCACCCCCCCCCCCCACTTCCACCGTCCAAAGCCCCTTTTTTCAGTCACTGTGAGAAACAGTGAGCATCCTTGATTTGTGTCCTGCTGGAGTTGAATCAGGATGTCTGCTTTAATGAACACATGGTTTGGGGGTAGGGGTCACCAGCTTAAAAGCTGGCAGACCACTGTAGACAAATGTGATGATGTAGTGTGTTGTGCCAGAAGCAAAGCCATCCCTCAATGTGCAAAAGGTCAGGTCAGGCATTTCTAAATTCGGCAATAGAGTGCAAGAGGCAGGTGCACTTGCTACCTTCGAGTTGAGGCAAAAGGACATGTTAGATTCTGTGTTTCACTGTAGGCTTGGCCTTGCAAACAAATTCCAAACTACACCCAACTAAACGTGTGGCCATTTCATCAGCAGCTCGCCGACGGGAAATGTTTACAGCAGAGCCTCTCAGAGGACATCGGTATGCATGAGAGAAAAAAAAAACTAATCGAGAGAGCGGATGAAGGAGAAGGAGAGCAACTTATTTGAATAGCCAAGCGTGGTGTGAAAGCAGAACAGAGGAGAACATAGCGACAATTAGCAGCCTATAGTCTAGTGTGCCCTGGCCTGGAAAATAGCTGTTAGGAGCTCATGTGCTATAAGAGCGGCCATAACTCCCTGGTTTCCTTCCAAGTGCCATTCATAATTCATACATGTCCATCAGGCAGACAAAGGTTAATAAAGGGTGTGCTAGGGACACAGTAACTAATAGATGGGGTTGGGAGTGTGTTTGTTTGTCCCGTCCGAATAACGGCCGCCTGTAACCCTATTTAATTAGGACATGGGTTCCCGGGGGCCCCTGGTTAATTTCAGTTTTTTGATCGTAGGGGCCAAACTGCACAGACCTTCTTTGTTTTGTTGTCAATAGTGCCATTGTGGGGTTAGGTCATCGAGACAAAAAGGCTGCATGTTGTGTTTGTTCGATCAAGACAAGACCCTTCCATCTAAATGAGGCTGTTAGCTCTAGTTGGGTCCTATTAAAACAATTTGTGTCTACTAATGTCGAAAATAATTCAGATCATGAGATCTTGGTTTCACGGTGTCCTCAGATACCCCATAATTAACATTAGCATTGTCAAGAGGGGGATTACGGCGCTATTAACCACACACACATTGTGGAGGAAATATTTGGGTTTTTTCTATTTTGAGACATCCAATCAAAATGACTCTCGCTCAAAACATTTGGTTAAGGTTTCTGCTCACATGAGTTTAGATTTGATTGGGGCCGGTGGGACTCGATGCATTAGTATTAGTTTCACCTTAAGTCCCGTTGAGTCATTCATTACCATTCATCTCCTGTCTCTATGGCAACACTCTACAGAGACAAAATTATGACTCTCAATTGGTGTTCGTCATTTATTGTACAGTACATGTCATGTTATATGCTGTAAAGGTGTGTTATATTATTATAATATATATATATAATATTATATTCTGTGGAGACGACATTTAATTGTGCTACCACCCAATCTTTTTTAAGTTTGATAACACAGGTTATTTTGTATTTGTATTCTTTATCATCACAATTTTACAAATAAAAAGTAGCAGTGCTACTATTGAATTAAACTAATACATTTAATTTTATACATGAAACAAAAGTATGCATTGTCACAACAAAGGCTAGCTAAACATATTTTTTGGAATATAATTTTCAGTATCTGGGGGACACAACTGATATTAAGGCTTTTACTCGATAAGCGACACACACACACACTAGCAGCAGCATGATGGGTAAAAAAAAAGAAATCATTTTTGTTACAACCAATAAAGTTAGGATAATATATATAATTAGAATTATAATGCTGTCCCTGAAGCTTGTGCACATAACGTCTAGTCGACATGAAATGTTTTCATTAGTTCTATCATTATTATTATTATTTTATATTTTTTTTGCTCCAGGTGCAGGGAGCTAATATTAATAATAATGATAATGATACTAATAATAAAGTGTATGTTGATCCAGGTGCAGGGAGCTAATATTAATAATACTGATAACGATAATAACACTACTAATAAAGTGTGTGTTGCTCCAGGTGCAGAGAACTAATATTAATAATAAAAACGAAAAAAAAAAAACAATAATAAAAATAAAACTAATAATAAAGTGTGTTGCTTTAAGTGCAGGGGGCTGATAATAATAATAATAATAATAATAATAATAATAATAATAATGTTTGTGTTGCTCTAGGTGCAGGGGCTGATAAAAAAATAATAGGGAATAATAAATAATAAAACTAACAATTACAATAGGGTGCCTTGCACTATGTGCTTGGCCCACTACTACTACTACTACTAATGATAATAATAAAGTGTCTGTTGCTCCAGGTGCAGGGGACTCTGAAGCGACAGTGGATGCAGTACAAGACCCAGTGGGGCCAGCGGAAACGGGACCACTGCTCCATGCGTTCCACCTCCTATACGGCCACCTCCATCAGCGAGGTGCCCACCTTCATGTACCACCACGAATGCAACAGTGAACACTTGAACGGCCACCACTCGGAAGACAGCGAGCTGGTGGCGCTCAAGGCGGGTGAGACATACGCGTGAGCCGGTGGCGGACGGCGGAGGAGGAGTAAGGAGTAAGGAGCGTTGGCACTGGGGAACTGAGGAGGAGGAGGTGCATCGGAAGAGGAGGGTGGGGTATTTTTTTGATGCCAGTGATGTGAAAGGACCAACAAAAAGGAATCAGACTCTGGGTTTTTGTTCAAAGTGTCTACAGTACGTGACTCCAACTCCAAGGGGACTGATACTGGTCTGATCTGGTTTAAGCTGATCTGGTCTGGTTTGAACTAGGGGTGCAAACGTGTACTCAAATAAATGAGTACTCATCAAGCATTAGCGTAAGCATAACGATTACAAAAATATTGTAATCGAAAATGGTTTTGTAGTCATTTTCCTGACATCTTACACATATATAATATATTATGTTTTTATGTATTTTGGAAAAGTTTGGAGCAGGATATATTAATAAATAGTCAAAAGCCTCAGCTTTTGCGCAGTCATGCATTGTTGAGAGGCTGTATAAAATAGGTTTGTTCACCAACTTTAGTAGCAGGCCCAGGAAGGCGGGCCAGCTTTGGTATTTCTTGCATCCCTAGTTTGAACTGGGCTGGTTTGACCTGGTCTTGTCTGGTTTTAACTGATCTGATCTGGTTTGGACTGGTCTGGTCTGATCTGGCTTGGACTGGTGTGTTCTGGTTTGGACTGGTATGTTCTGGTTTGGACTGGTCTGGTTTGGTCTGGTCTGGTTTGAACTGATCTGGTTTGGACTTGTCTACTAGGCCCATGGAGAGTGGTTTGGAAGAGGAGATGAGCTACACGGCTGAGTCTTTTTTTTAACGTGATGCTGCTGCTGTCATGGTGGGCTTTCTTTACCCCACATTCTGGTGTGACATAGGACTTGGACTTGGACCTCCTTTTAGCTGCTAAACCATTTGAACTTTGAGCTGGTGGTTTCAGGGACCGGGTGGTGTGCAGATGGACAAACAACGGTGTCTCTGAGTGAAGCAGGGTTGATGTGTTATGTGGTTATGTGATCACGGTGAGGACATTGGTACTAAGGTGCTATGAATTACATGATATGAATTAAATACTGTGATGTGGATTGAATTGAATGACAAAGATGCAGAGGATAGCCATACTGATGATGAGGAGGAGGATGGGGCGTGGCTTAACCTAACTTCACCTATACCAAAGGGTAGGCTGGCTACAGGTATGAAAGAACGGAGTTTGTCTTAACAAAGCTGATCATCGATGTTCCACGCACACACACGCACACATACACACACCATAAACACACCATAAACACGAAAATCATACGTGCCATTGAGGTTCAAAAATCAAAAGGCCTACTGTGCCTGAAGCTCTGGAATCATGTACATAACGTCTAGTCAAGTGTCAAGAAATGTTTTCATTGGTTCTATCATTATTATTGTTATTCTGATTTTGTATTTTTTTTGTCAACCTAAGTACCTGCTGACTGTCTGTCCCGTGAAGCTTGGCTTATATTACAGTTGCTGTCTTACTGTGTGGTTACAGGACACCACAGGGCTGGGAGTTTTGTAGAATAGACATGCTAAATATGTTAATCTATGAATAAATTAATTAAAAAAAATACTTTTATTATTAATAATATTATTATTATTATTAGTTAAACTCCAACCAAATGTTATTTCACTGCTAATCGCTGTAGGGGTTAAAGAATACCATGACGACTCATTTACATAACCACCATCTAATTAATTACCGTGGAAACTTGTCTAATTGCTATATTCATTCTAATGAACAAAAACGTTGAAATTTGCTTTCAATTGTTTTATTTTGTTCTCAAGGTCAAAAGGACAAAGGATTCCCATTTTAAATTTCATATTACTAAAATACAGAGGAGAAATTACAAATGAATGTGAATTAAGAGTATAGGCAGACAAAGCCACGCTGCTGAGTAAATTAAAAACTTTAATTAAGTACGTAGTAGAATCCACCAACGCATGCCTGAAAAAATGACAATGGTCTTTTCAAGTCCTTACCTAGACTTTCCGTCCGTCCAGAATATAATCACAAATTAGTTGCAACATAAAAAAAGAAACATAAATCTCGTAGGTAGATCCAATATAGTAGCTTGTCACGCAAATCAAAATCAAATAATTTAAAAATAATAATTTACACTCATTTTTCGGTATTTTGAGTTAAGAGGCAAGATAAATATTTAAACACCGGGTGCAAGACCCCATTTTGCTATTGTGACAATCAAAACAAGTTCTTCAAATTCAAACTGTTCCCGTCACTGTTTCACGTGAACACGGACCATCGATGTGTACAGAGGGCTGCTTTTTTTTTGCCCTACAGTTGAAGAGGCCTATATGTAGCCTGGAACATTCCCATGACCATAGTACACTATTCTTAGCTTCTTTGAAAACCTCTCTACACACAACAAAGCAGGCAGGCGTTTTGCAGTGCTACTGATGGCTGAAAGACACACTTAGAGTGGAGAGAGCAAGAGAGAGAGGGAGAGATGCTGGGATGCACTGTCAATTCATGGCATCATCTTTTGCTTGTGTAAATCCAAAAGTGAGTCATTACAGGGCACTTATCTACAAGGTCATATTGATCGGCAGCCTTCCAAATGGCGTCTGAAGACTTTCCTCAACAGGTCACCCGGCTGTTGTAATGTGGGATCATGAACAAACATACTGACTGGCAGTAAGTACAGTAGGCTACATGTTATACATAACATATGTTATATATGATATGTGCTATCCTTCACAAGATCCAAAGTAGTTATCCATTGTATCCATCCAAGTATCCATTGTAGTTCTTCTTCAACTAACTCCATTACGGCCGATGCTGTGGATGTCTACTGGACACCTCTGTTGCCATCGCTAGTTCTTTGCAGGGGTTGCATTGGCCAGACACACAAAACGAAACATATCTTATCACGTTACGTGTTGATATGTTGAATGAGTACAATCGTCGTTCTCTGTAGTGGAATTTTCCGTCAATCTATTTATTAGCCGATAGGAATTCAATAGTGCATCTGCTTCAAAACATTTTTTTAAATGTTTTTTTACATTATTTGTCCAGGAAAAAAACTAAACGTAAAAAAAGACGTCAGCAATACTCTGGTGGATCTCGAAGAATACCTGTTCTGTATATTTGTGTATGTTCTGGTTGAGTTATCCTAGTGTGCCCATGTTGAAACAAGCAGAATTGTGTACATAATAGATGTTTATGCTGTGAATATTGGTTATTGGTTGGTTATTGTTTTTTGGTTTGTTTGAGTTTTTTTTCCGTTTCCTTTCATTTTATGGCATCCTTTGTGATTGTTTGTCTTTTCCCTACCCTTTCAGCCCAGATTGGCCTAATTTTAAAGCGAATAAAAAAGCTTTTATTTTGTTAATGTACAAAAGCTTGGCCTTTTTTCTCTGTTTGGAAAAGCTATTTGCCTCAGAAATAAATATAATATTATATTGCCACCTTCTTCATCTTTGAAACATGCCACATTTCACCACACACATTGTTAGGACACATGACACATGAAGAAATACAAAAGATGTTGGGAAAATGTCTCATTCATAAAGCATAGCTGATACTTTCATAGAAAGGACTGCACTGAAGTTAGCAGTGCCCAAGTCTCAAGAGCTCGATTGAAACTATCATTAGATTTGTTGTTTGTTGAAGTGTTAAACATTACAACCAAACTACTACCATGGCACAATTTGTATTTCAGCATGTGTTTTTTTGTGTTTTATTTTTTACAATATTCCCTGCTGATTCAGCAGCATTTGGCTGAGCTAAAACTATTCCTGTCCTTGTTTCAGGCTTGAGAGACTTTTTATAATGAGAAAGATGGGAGAAAACAAAGGAAGTCGTACTTGATTTGTCTCTCTGCTTTGTGAACCGCCCCCCGATGTGTGCGAATGCCCTATTATTCTCAAACTTCAACTTGAATCACATCTCACACTCGACGCGTTAACAAAACCGGTCAGACAAACTGTTAGGAGACCGCTTGGCTCAAAGATCCCGTCTCCCACAGTTAAGTGGTTGTTATCACACTAATGGGGTTCTTCATGGAGACAACTCCTTCTGTCCCTCTATCAGCATCACCATAACATGTCATTTCACGGTCTGCTGAGTCCTAATCATTTAGTTCTTAAAGGGCATGCCTCAATGTACTTAAAGGGTTTTTTTTTGCAGGAGGGGGGATTGGGCAATCATTTTGCACAATTATGATCTGGTAAGATCAAAAAACGATGTCCTCCAATACTCCTATATAATTATTAGTGCATGCTGTGGCACATGATCAAAGTATGTATTGGCAGTCTATCTTTAATGGCAGTTTTAACAGGCAGTATCTTTAATTAGAAGAAATCTCGGATGGATATGTGTAAAAAGTTATTCTATTCTAGTATTCGACTATAAGGATGGTGTTGGTGTAAACAGTGATATGCACAAACATCTTACAATGCAAAAAAGGACAAATAAAAACACTAACATTATTTAGATTATAGTCATTATATTCCTGCCTTGTATCAACACAATGTCATGGGCCACAGAAACAACCCCATGAAAACTAAGTGGCTCAAAAGGTCTCAGGGGAGAAACTTAAATTAGCTATTTTAAAATACTTACTATAAAGTTGCAATTGTGCTCAAGGACCAAGAACCTTTTCAGCTGTGGGTCAAACATCCTAACCATGAGACCATCCTGCTCCCACCGTTCTTAGTACAAAAACAGAAAATCAAACAATATTAATAAAACATGTTCAATGTATTATGTTATAGTATTAGAAACAAACAAGCACCCAAACAAACAAACACCAGCCTTTACCCTTGAACAGCGAACCACAGGTAGAAAGGAAGGTTTAAGTGATGGAGCGCCAGATGTGCACGTTGTAAAACGCCTGACTTCCTATTTTCAACCATATCGCCATTCCAACACATAGTGGACCAATCCTATCTCGTTATTGGGGTTTTTCTTTTGTGGGGCCTTTTTTGTGTGTATTTTATATTCTCTTATAATCTGTATTAAGGTTTTCAAAGCCCCCCCACACACACAGGGTCAGGTAGCACCCATGCCTGCAGGGCTGCTCTTTCTCTCCCTCCCTTGATCTCAACTCTCTTCGCCGCGGGATACCGTCCTGTCCCTTCCCACCACTCTCCCACGCTTTCCCACCCATACCCCCCCCCCCCCCCCCCCCCCTCGATGGAGCGGCAAACACTGCTCTCTTCTTCCCCTCCCCGCGTGTGAAAACACATTCACGTTCACTAATGTTCACCAAGGAGGAATTCATTCAAGATGGCAACTCGATCTTCGCGAACGCCAAATGGACACCCTATCAAAACCAAAAAAGTGGACACTTTTATCTATGTGTATTTTTTGATATCAAAGGATTTCTAATTGCTTCACGTCGGCTCAAAGAAACACAATCAGGCATGATTAGTCGACCACAATGGGTTTCACTTAGTCGACGGCCACAACCGGTGAGCGCGTGCCGGGGAATCAGGTGCACCATCTTAATGAGAATTGGGGAAACTACTTCACTGTAAATTCCATTCATGGCCGAATTAAGATGGCGACAAGATACAACAAAAATATGGAAATAAAGTCATTATATGGTAAGCGTGGACGTGAATAGCGGCGCACAGGTAAAGTTCCCTAGTTGAATAGGATGGACACTTCCTATCTTTGGGAGAGTCCGTCCAAACCCTACAGGTGGGTTCAATGTGTTCCTCCGATCGCGTGGGGGCGGGGTCGTCGGTCCAGTGGTGGGCCGGTTAGTGTGTGTTACGATCGCGGGGGGGTTGTACATATGGGGGCCATTCCAGCAGGTCTGCAGGAAGCAGCTGTAGCGGGTTGACAGCCACCACTACAGCTGCTCTGTGCAAATAGAGACTCAATAGTACTCCACACAGAGACCTTCCTGAGCACCTTTCTCTCGCAACTCCCATCCCTCCACCCACACAGACACATACGCTACTGATTAATACTACGCTAGCTCACCATGAGAGCTGTCGACTGTTCAGGGTTTTGCGTCCATATTCCTTCATACAAAATACCGGTACCTGGTGATATTGAATACTGAATGCATTGGTAAGAATTTCAAACGCACTTTGTAGTTTTATGAATGCTGCTTGGTTGTGTGTGTGTGTGTGTTTCTTCAGAGCGTGTCTTGTATTCTCTGCTGTCTCCTAGCCATGGTGTACCTACAACGCCTGTACTTATTTAAATAAAAAAAACAAAAAAAAACAACAACCCTGCCAATTCCTCCAAGTCCAATACGATTCTCGCTCGATATTTCAGAGGCGCATGGGAAAATGTTTTCCTCTCGATGAAATTAACATCCTTCAGAAGTCTCCGAAGAGGAGAGCTTAACTAATACAAATTATTATTTTTTTGGATTACAATATGAAATGCATAATTATGAACTATGATCCTCCTTGAGCTTTGTGCTCTCAAAGCCTTTGAAGTATTGTGATTCCAAAAAACACAATACTTGTTGCATAATAATGATCCTTGTCAGTTTCGAGTTTCGAGTCTTTGATATTATAGCAACATGAGTGGCACCGCATCCCACTGGGACCGACACTGTAATTGACTCAACAATATCTACTTGCACAGTCCTATTAACATCTCATTAACGTGTCATTTCGGCGGGAACCACTGACCACTGAACAGAACAGAGAGAGAGAGAGAGAGAGAGAGATTAATATAGAGTAGATAGAGATTTCTAGATCCATATTTTTCTTTGGTTCATTTTTTAACTGCTTTGGCAATGCAAATGTTTATTTTCAATGCCAATAAAGATCTTGAATTGAATTTGAATAGAATACAGAGAGAGGAGACAGAGAGCAAGAGTGAGACAGATAGATAGATAGATAGAAAATAAGGATCACAAGAGAGAAGACAAAAAAGAGAAATCATTGCTGTTCTTTTAACAGTGATGGGAAGTGGAGGGTCCTCAAAGGAGGGCAGATTTGCATGTGTTGAAAGCTGCCATACCCCACAAGCTTTCAGCCACTTACCTTATTGCACAGTGGCGTAAGTAGTTGCTAAAGTAACCTGTGACCCGTGCAAAAACAAAAGAGGCACACACACACCTCAAAAGAAGCACACAAAAAAATCATTAAAAACTGGTGGATGTGATCAGCAACCATGAAAAAATGCATACCTGCCTTTCAAGCACTCATTTTGAAGTTATTTTTAACAGACTGTTACTTTCTTAGCTATATTGTGTGCATAATATGGACTTTTGCCTCTTGTGAGGCAGGCAGGTGGAAACAAGCTAGTTGGTGATGGAGATGTGACAGTGGGAGGCAGATATAGCCTAAACCAGTGGAGGTCAGAGAAAGTGCTTTACTTGAAGTATACGGGCATATAGAGCATCTTTGTCTCCGTGTCGTTGTCCTTTCAATGCCCCGTGTTTTAAAATACAGCAGATCTTACAGAATGATTTAGTATGCATGTACAGTATAAACAGAGCTCAGCTTCATGTGTAGCGAGCTCGCAATTATTCAAGGGTTTAAAAATTATGTAGTAGGCAATTAAATACTCCTTTTTCGAACCTCAAAAACGACAGCTCGGCTGGTCATCAAAATATATTTTTCAGCGATATATCTATCGGATAATAAAATAAAATAATGGCCGAGGTTACAAGACACTGTAATTTACTCAGCGGGGAAAAGAACACCCTGACATTGCTCTCTGAATTCAGACAAAAAAAAAATCGGAGCCACAACATTTCAACATCTCTCTCTCTCTCGCAAATGCGCATTAGTCTCACTTTCCCTGACATGGTCTGGCGGCCTGCGAGAAAGTGTGATGAAATAGCACTACAGCCTTGGAGTGGAGACAGCGGTGCTTAAAGTTAGGGCACCGCGAGGCATCGTCAAACAGCAGGAGAACAGCCCAGGGATCCCCGAGCGCTTCCATGCCGAATCGGTACGCTTAGAGTTTTCCACCGCTGTTTTACGAGGTGTCCCAGGCACAGTTGGAGACGCAATAACTTGTTTCCGCGTTAGCGTTGCCCACTGGATTACATAAAAAATATGTAATCCAGATTTTAGGAGATACGGCTTAGCTATGTCTTAGACACGTGGCGGAAGGCCAACAGCTTGACACATTGCTCTGTGTGTAATGTTCATGTTTACGATGCATGCAAAATACAGCTCTAAAATGCCCATTTCATCCACAATGGGGCATTTCTCTCTTCCATTTTCTATATTCATCCTTCCTTCATTTCTTTCCTTACACTCTTAACACTCACAAGCAATAAAATAAAATAAATCACAACTATCCAAAGCACTTGTGCCGAAAACTGGCTGTTATGTGTTTAGGGTTGAAGTGTGTTTGTCTCCTAAGGCCATGTATTAACGGACGGTTAGGAGGGGGGACAGCCAGCCAGCCACTTGCTGCACACCGATAAGAGGTTGTTTACCGCCATTCACACTGGCCCAAGGCGCCCCCAGCTCACACAAACACCCCATATCTCTTACCGGGGTTTGCATGAGGTCACAGAGTGTCAATCTCTCCCTATATCTCTCCTTTAAATGTATTGCATCTCTCTTAAGAACGGGTTGCGTATGCTCTAATTAGCATACGACCTCACTGCGATGTGTTTCCACTCAAGAGTGTGCAACAACAAGCACTGTTATTAGTGTGTTTTAATGTATGATAGAATGGAAACGAGGTGGTTCGGTTCTGTGGTTACACAGTATTAAATGTGATGTTGTAATAACACGATTAGCAATGTTAAGGCAATCTGCTCTCATTGAGACACATTAGTACGGCAGAATTGCAAATGATAATTAAATCATTATGCTGATGAAGGGATAAACAGTGACTGAGGAAAAGAGTAAGAGATAAATAAAGAGTCATTGAGAAGTGGAGGAGCTGGGTTTGTTTGGGATGAATGTTAACAATGCCTGTGTGTCATAAAACCATGTGAACAATCTCTCTCAGCCATATTCAAACACTTAAAGTAAAAACACGCAAAAGCTAAAAAACACAACTATCTCTGTACTGCACATACACACATGCATAATAACTTTAATTAGCAAAGCAGAATTCGACAAAACCTCCTAAAGTTCATGCAACATGCAAACACGCTAAATGATATGGGACCACTGTGTAAATGGGCTAAATGAGTGACTGTGCTGCAGTGATCCAGAATGAGTTATGTGACTTCTATGGGGTTTGGTTCCATCGATTGACTTACAAATTTAGTCAGGAATAAAGTACCCTAACTATCCTTACTTTGCATGAGAAAGATATTTTCCAAAAGAGTCTTTATTCTCTTCACTAAAAAAAATAATAATAAGAAAAGTTCAAAGCATTTTTTAAAAGCACGAAGCAGTGCCTGACGTTTTTTCGCGTGGCAGATGCGGAGGTTGAGTCACCACAACAGATGATTTAGCAGAATCTGGTGTACCTCCAAGTTCAGATCAAGGCCCCCCCATTACTTTGCAGCTAATGTTGTCTGGGGTTTGTGTCGGCATTGGAGCCGACTCAATCCCGCTACTAGCGTAGCGGGATTGAGTTTGGCCTTTGTTCAGTATGGATTCCTGCCTGGATTCCTTCCATTAAGATGGGCTTGTTAATGCTTAAAAAGTCCCATTTCACAACCGATTAAAAGCGGTCATGACCGCCCCGATCAAACGGCACCCTGATGGCAAAGACGGCAAAAAAGCACAGAAATAGAGTGTGGAGGAGAGAGTTCGTATGCAGATGGCACAACCTTCACTTTCACAACATCTGCTTTTGGATTTTGTTGGCTGTTCACAGGATAAAACCATGACTTATCGTTGCCTATTGTCACCAGCTGTTTTGGCGCAGTGTTCAGTTAAAGAAGTTATTCGTATTTCACCGACACACAGGTCTACACACACACACACACACACACACACACACATACTGAGCAGCCGAGCTACAGGTGTTTTTTCTTTGGGACCATCTGACGTTGCATGGCACACACGACTACGTCCCTCTTATCCCTTCTTCATCCCCTTCCTCCTCCAACACATTCCACAGAGAAGCCCTGGTGGTGATGGTGAAGGAGGTGGACAGCTTCTATAGGAGACATGGTTGAAAAGGAGTTCAATCCCATGTGTGTGTGTGTGTGTGAGATGTTTTATGACCTGAACTGGCAGCCTCGCATGATACTCCATGCACTCTCCAAACCAAGGGCTTAGTCACATAGGAGGTTAGTATTTCACCGTACACTGCAGTCAAACATGCAAACGCTCATGAGGTTCCTTATGTTGAAAAAAAACATATGGAAAGTAAATTCCTTATCCCCCCCCATCTCCAACCAATTTGACATCTACTATTTACAGTCACACACACACATACACACACATCCAAGTTAATGGAGCATCAAAGAGCAGGTAATTGAGAGGGTTGGAGAGCCGTTACCTCCACCAAGACCTGAATCCCACCACCCAGTCTGAAACATGCTGTAACCATGACCATTAGTAAAAAAAAAAAAAAAGGAGGAGAGGAGAAAAAAAACGGAGGAGATAAAAAAAACACACAGAGCCGGGGAATATTGCTATTTTTGAAATGGATGTTTCAGAGCATAGATATTACAATACATTACAACAAGTAAAAAGAGCCACACAGTGAAGCTTGAAATTGCATGGATTGTTATTCCATATGATAGCCGCTTGTAAAAGCGTCTATCATGGGTTTTTCAGCTGAAGGGTTCGGTTGATGTTTGAGTCCTGTTTCAATTATGATTTGTTTCAGCAAAGAAAAAGGAAACAGGAAATCCGCCATTTTGCTTACTTTTCCCTCTCTTCATATGCGCTGACAGTTAATAGGAAGCAAGTGAGCAACATTGCTACACCATACAGGACACAAGAAGTTTATTGTCTGATTTTCGTAGAGGTGGCTTTCGACTACTATACTGAAATCAAATAATACACATAAATGTCACGTCCTGTATACCAATTTGATATTTAATATTTAATACTGAGGTTAAGCAAACAAATAACTTTCAATTAATGTGCAGCGTATTGAAATTCGCTGGTCTAATCGTCATGTACTGCACTGTTCACAACTGGTTTTATCAAAGAAGCACACAATTTGTTTGTCCCTTTCAGATGATATACACTGATGCTACTGTTTGGTACCTGTATTAATTGCTTAACATTTCTTATATATATGGAACAGGTTAACATTTATTATATTATTTATTTATTGTTTATTATATTATTGTATTTATTATTTCCATTTTTTTCCCCGGATGCTGTTTGTTTAGATGTTTAAAGTAAGTGCAGACGCACACACCCTGTGTTAAGGTTGCCACGGTTACCAATTCAATACAGAGGATAGTCTCACCAGCATTACCTTTCCACTGGTAGTGTAACATCATCCAATAAGATTAAAGTGGTCGTATGCTTGCGGTGAATCACATGAGGAGATGATACGAAGACCTCCACAACACAAGTAATAAAAATGGAGTAATAGAAAAATGTCTTCTCCATCAAATCCGCACGCAAGCCACCTGTATTGAAAAAGGGAAAAAATGGCCTAGGTTGCAACTTAAAATGAAATATCTTACAAATAAATACTTTTTTTAACGGTTTTGCTTTTTCTAACCTGTTATTTTACTCCAAGAAACGGTCACAGAGAGAGCAAAAAAAAACAAAGTGAAAATCAATATGTATTCTTTGAAGAGAGAAGCATCGTTTTCCACCTGAATGAGATTATTGAGAGGACTTGGAGCAGAAGCCTCAAGACAAGGCATATTTTAGAGCAGTTGACCCCGGGGTGAAAATGTTGCTTCATCACCCGTCCTCTGAGGAAACAAATTGTTCGTAATGACAAATCAAGTATGGATGTCTGTGCTTTGTGAAAAAAAGCAACAGAGAGATTTAATGTGGGTCAGACAAAAATGTAGGATAGGTACAATAGTGCAATAAAATGATGACCCTAAGGAAGGAAGGAGGAAGAAAACAGGCCAAATACGCACTAAGTCAGTTTGAGATTAATGTGCCTTCCCTCATTGATAAGTCAAAGCTTTGTCATTAGCCAAGTATTATCATATGCTGCTGCTTGAGCATATATATATATATATATATATATATATATATATATATATATATATATATATATATATTATAACATTACACATTTTGAGAATTGTTCAAAATAATCTTAACTTATAATAACCGCCTGTTTTCTCGAATTAATCCTTCAAAATAACTTGTCAGGTCCATTTCTATCACTTGATATTTTAATTCACAAACCATTTGAATGTAGTTAACAGTTAAACTACAATAGTTAACATTGAGTTTTGTATTGATATTTGTACGTCTAGAAGTATATTTTCGTAGTACACATATATTGACTTATATTGTACTGCATGCAGTCTCTTTACAACCACACACAGCATTTGTTGCGCCAAACAGCAACTAATCGAGCAGCAAATTAGCAGCACCTGGCGATGCAAGCTTTGCGTGAGACTCTGCTGTAGAGCCCGGCGTCCAATTAACTGCCTCCGTCTGTAATGACAGCCAACAAGAACAGCCAATCACTGAGTTCAATCAGACCCACAGATTTGATATGTAAATATATCGCGGAAGAGCCTTATTGTCTTAAATGATTGTAATTATTGTGAAATGTTTCCACGAGCACAGAAAGAAAACTTTGTTTTGTTCAAAAAGTACTTGCATAAAAGGCAACAACAAGCTATTAAAGGATGCTCTACATACTGGTAATTTGTTTCCCAAATAACTAGTTTCATTTTCTTGCTTCACCAGCATGAGCGTAATCCTCTGTGGCCAGCAAATCCCCCCTCTTCCCTCTTTCCATGTAGCCTATCTATCCTCATATTTTACTCTCGCAAATGCCACGCGGAGAAAATGCTTCTGGTGGACTGTGTCATTATTCCACGACCACTACATGTATGGATGCTGTCCAACCGACTTGGGGCATCGTGGCCAACCTGACCACAAATACAAACTCTTATCTCTCCACACCAAGCAATTCACATGAATTGGCATCGTCAATTATGACAAGAACAGATACTAAGTACCAGATTCACTTTTTTTAATGTTGGACTCAAGGACAGGGTTTCGGTATTATTGACAGAATTTCAAGACCCAAAATGAGGCAAAAACGAATACGCCAGGGCCACAGTACTGCAAGGCAAGGCCGACATATAAACACTGAGGTGGAACAGTCACCTTTAACCTTTCCTGATTGGACACTGCAGACAAAAAAACATGTCTATGAGTAATTTCACTTTGTGGACACACTGCGTGTGTGTGCTTGATAGCTTGTTTCAGCAGCCACACCCGGCCCCGAGTCAGACTGATGGGACTTGCCGTCATGACAGAGGCTCTCTCCTTGAGTGTGTGTAGTGACAGCTGATTTAATGTGTGCACCTTGATGAGCCCCACCCAGCCCCAGAGGCCCATCAGTCTAACCTCAGGCCAGGTGAGGCTGCTTAAACCAGCTAGCAACCACACAAACTCCTGGTGATTTTACAACACCCAAGACCCCGGACACGCTGGAGAGACTTGTCTCTCGGCTGGCCTGGGAACGCCTCGGGATCCCCCAGGAAGAGCTGGACGAAGTGGCTGGGGAAAGGGAAGTCTGGGCTTCCCTGCTTAGGCTGCTGCCCCCGTGACCCGACCCCGGATAAGCGGCAGAAGATGGATGGATGGATGGATGGATTTTACAACACAATAGGTCATCTTTAAGTCCTTCCCTAGTACCGTATAACGCTAAATGTGTTGGAACTATTTGTCAGCGCTGTAGGGTGGTGTAGCATTGGGGCTAATACATACAGGATAAGGAATGGTCTGCCCTTTACAGGCAGGAGGGCAGAGCAACACGGGTCCCCTGCACGACACCTCGGCATAAGAACTGGAACGAATATGAATTGTACGGAGGTTCGTGTCTCAAAATCACACCTTGCCCTCGCTATATTCTGATCGCTATCTATGGGCTTTTGGTTGATGATTTGAGGATTTAGGTTTAGTGGGTTGAACAAATTATTACCCACAGATTACCCCCCTATTCACTATTGCTACTGTTAAAAGTTTGCCAGTTGGAACAGTTTGCCAGTTGAATTCTAGCATACAAATGACCTCAGTATGGTATGGCTTTTTTTATCCATGATTTAGTATACAAGCTCTATGTATTATCCTACTCAACCACCCCGCCCACCCTCAAAATACACTTCACACCTTTTATTCAGCTGTCTCGCTTCTCACAGCAGCTATAAAGTGCATTAGCGCCACAATGGGAGAGCTCATTCATTTGGCTGATAGCACTCATGCGCATGTCAACAGTAAAGTATCATCATTATGATGGGACATGCGCTGCTAAACCCCAGTCCTTAACACGCGCTGTGATCTCACCGACAGCACTGTGAGCAATACGATAGTGACCATAATGGTACGGACATTATTCACACAGTTAACTGTAATGAATTTAAAAAAAAGACAGCTTACAGTCACTCCTGGGTGGATTTTACTCATGGTGAAAATTGATAGCAAAGCAAGAAATAAGGAAGAGATGATTTAAGCAGGTCCAATGTTAGTGTTTATTACATTTGAATAGGTTGGATTTCACCATCACCACGGAATGCTGATGCTACACAGGAAGTTCATAGGAGCCATAACCATAAGTTTAAATATTAATTATTACATGTATACAGTCGACAGGTTACCGGGCATTGGACAAAATTACACTTCCACTTAATTGTCAGATCAGATTCTGAACCCAAAGGAGACCACATGAGAAGCCGGAAAAAAATATATAAATACAATCTTGAAAATATGACATTACATCATAACAGTATTCATCTTGGAATAGTGCACAGATAAAGACTAGTTTCAGAGCAGAACAAACACACAAACAAAAACATTTAAATCCATCTGCCTTCCTTCATTAAAATGTGGACAATAATTTCAGGCCTTGGTTTCCAAAGTCTAGAAGGGGAATATTTTTTTCTCTGTTAATTAAGTTCAACTGACTGACTCATGGAAAAAATGCTGGGATCAATGCCTGACGCTGTGGACTTACAAAATGGATCCATTGTTTTGCCGTTCACCGAGAAGCAAAGGCATTGATTTGCAAGATTAGCGATACACTGCGTTCATCGAGATGACTATTCTAAATCTCCACCTATTGGAAAGCAAAATAAATATCCACGTGGGATACAGCAGAAGACACAAACAAAAGAACAAGTGCAGTTGGTGCAGCTAAATAGTCTACATATCAATAGCTTTGAACAAAAAGATAATTTTCAAAATCATATATTATTCATTGATAAAATAAAACATAGCATCCAGTTAGATAAACGGAACCAAGATATTACAAAGGAAACATACGGGGAACTACAACCTAAACCTTGGATAAAGGGCACAATACACCATCACTGTCCTAAGTGTGCTCAAGAGGTAGCTAAGCACATAAGGCTAAGTAAGTACACTAGCTTTTCCTCCTAGCACTCCCGTTAAAGAGTTGTGAAAATGTTTCCCAGGGACCTGAATGAAATACATACGTACGTGCAGGAGGAATTCTTCTTCACCTTTGATCGTGGGTGTTGTATCGGAAAACAGACAGCACAGATGTAATAATACAAAAGCTGGCCATGCGTTATATTAGGGCGTTTACATCCAGAATAGCAGTCACATGCTTGAAAGTTTAAAACGGCGGTTTGGTTTGTGTGTGTCATTGTCCCTTGAAATGAATGAATTCCCCGCGGCGAAAAACTCAACGGCTAATTTACAACATAAAACACGTGTTTTGCTTGAATGCAGCGGCTTTGCTAGTTAGCCCGATTAACATCCCGACTCGCATGAAACTCGCACATTCGTGACGACATGAGAGGGGCTATTTCCATTTTTGACGAGCACAACGCAACCTAGGTATGTGTGTACAGTAAGCAGAAGATATAGACATTCGAGGCGGAGCATTCCTCTACTGGAGTGTCCCACTGTTATTGGGCCGGGTGGGTCTCTTGCCTCTATCTCTTTGGTCTGTCGATGTCGTCGATGGCCGACAGGAGCTTCTGGCGAGCCTTCTTGTTGATGTGTGAGCCGAGACACACGTTCACCAAATTGGCCAGCTGCTTCATGGAGTATTCCTGGAGGTGGTTGGTTGGTAGGAGTTGAAAAAAACAAAACATTGATTGATTGATTGATTCATTCATTCAATTCAACAATTAATTCGATGTACTCTTATTTGGCAGACTTGGGACAAACACAGGTGTTGCACATTACACTATGGGCCTGCTCCTTTTATCTTCCAGGGATGTGTAGTAGACTAAACTTGTTAAGATGAGTCTACTACCAGTGCCCTGGAGCCAGTTATAACGTAAGTGTTTACTAAATCAGAGGTTTACACATTACTCAAACAGAACGGATGCACCACACACACAAGTTCTTACACTCAGTGTGCACTGAGCAGATCCCAGGCAGCGGCAGCCTGTTTCTACACAGGATACTGTGCCGGTTTAACTTTTTAACACAAAGCTATTCTAGAGTACATGAGTACAACAAAACAGTCAATGCCGACTGTGCCATGCCAATCGATGTCCTCTCTGGTCTTCTCAAGCACTTCCTTGTTTATATTGTAGCTTGCTGTTGATTCGTTACAACTTGTTTGTCGTCACGTTGACGCGGCGACAACCTGCTTAAGTTCAACTTTGCATTACTAAGTTGTTGCCAGTTAGGACATTGCTTGTATATTGGTGGTGCAACCGAATTTAGTAAACTGCTAGTCTGATACTAACTAGTGGTTAAGGACTTTATACACAGACTTAGTAACAGACTTGCACATAGCTGGTGCAACCCAGTCCTGGTACATAAAATTAGCAGACCCATAATTAGAAATTATGAGTGACACCTGTCCTACGATGCAGGTACATGTCATTGAGGACCGGATTGAGGTGCAGGCATCTCTTGCTCCACTCACCCTGTGATTCTTGATGAACTGCTCCATGTCATTCTCGGTCAGGTAGTAGGCCTTGATGTAGGTCTCCACAAACTCTTTGTCGGGGATGGGCCGCAGGTCAGTCAGGCGCTCCAGCTTCATGAGGAACTGCTGGAAGTCGAGCTGCATCAGCGCACGCCCCTCGTTGCTGCATTTCTTCACATTCGCGTAGCTGAGGGGGGTGGGGGGGGGGGGGGGGGGGTGTAGAGACAGGAAGAGTTAGCATGGTGGAGGTCACCCAAATCATCAGTCAGTTACAGTTCCAAAGGGCTTCACAGGAGAAACTCCCCAAAGACTTTTGTGTCAATTAGTGTAGAGTGGTGTGTGGGTACAGTATGTGTCCTAGACCATGCAATGCATGACTACACATCTGATATACATTTCAATAATTCAAACTAAATAGCTACACCTCATCTACATTTAAATAAATTACAATATACACACAAATTAGGTTAAAACTAAAACTAAATAGATACGAGAGAAAATACAATGAGCGGTTCCCCACAGGTTTGGTATGAGGAATCCTGGACAGTTTTACCATCTGCCAACTGTCTAAATTCTGGTGTAAACAGTTCAATCTTACAAGAGCTATATTCAGGGACATTCAACCTCACCGACACACCGGCACACATTAGGGTCATTTCAGGTCTTGGCTTTATTAAATAATAAATATGAATGACAAGTTGTAACACGCTTTACAAAAATGTAATATAAAAACGCTGAAACAGAAACAGCACGTCATAAAGTCGGGGTTAATTGCGTAGAAGTGGGAATCGTTGAGTGTCGAGCTGCTGAACGCGCTGGGCTGTTTAACTTGTTCATCTGAATTTCCCCATGATGAAGCATCTAGGTTGAGACATAAATAACGTGGCAGGGCACATTTGCCAAAACAAGTGTATTTTACATTAAAGCGAGGCTACGTTGACAAGGAAAAGCTGTGTATTAAATCAAAAGCATCCCCTTAACATTTGTCCCCCGTTTACTGCTCAGTGTGTAAAATGTAATATATTCATCTCCAAATCAATCAGCGACATGAGAGGGGTCTGTCAACGGGTTTCTGTGAGCATTTTAAGCTGTGAAAGACACACATCCATCCACATTCTGGTCACAGGGAGGGTGTGGGCAGCCCCCTCTCTCTGCTTGAATTCAAGGATGTTTCAAACATTCCAAAGATTCATTGATAGTTTTCTCCATGGCGGAGCCGGATCATTGTAACATAGTGAGCGTATGCCCACATAAATGTGTGCGTATGGCTGTGTGCGTATGTGCAAATGCTTACCATTCTAGCAAAGGATCCACGCTGTGCATGCACTGAAGTACTGACTGCTCATTCGTGACAGTTTACCGGCAGGCCCAGGTTATCAAAGCGCCTTCTTCAAAGATCTCCTTATTCATCCACAGGATCACCCACACTCCTCCTCCTCCTCCTCCTCCTCCTCCTCCACATCATTTCCAGCTTGCCTTTTTCCTTCTCCGAAAAACCTCAAGTCACCCGTCTCTCCCACTGAAGCCTTTCTAATGCCTCCCCCAGCTGTGCCATATACGCACCGGGAGCAATAGCGGCAGTGAGAGGCTAGCTCCAGAATGCTAACTAGAGCCTGGTGCCCAGAGGACCGGCACTCCAGGAGACCGGGGAGGGTGGGCAGAGACATAATTAACAGTACGGTGCAAACCCCGGAGCACATAAACAAATCGCTCAGCTCTGTGTGCATGTGTGTGTGTGTGTGTGTGTGTGTGTGTGCAAAAAGGAGGGAAGATGTGTGTGTGTGTGTGTGTGTGTGTGTGTGAGTAAGTGAGTGTGTTGGTGTGTTGGTGTGTGGTGTGCATGTTGTGTGAAAGAAAGCTTTCATCTGAACAAAACGAGGAAACCTACCCAGCTGCACTGGGCTTTTTCTTCGCAGCCGACCCAAAACGCTTCCGCTTTAAGACAGTTCGACAAGCGTGTCCTTTTTTTTTCTTTTTTTACACAGGTTGCATATCTAGAGTGGCATGAAAGGTGAGGACAATGACAGTGTATGACGCCAGGTAGTCTCAGAGAGAGGGGGGGGGGGGGGGGGGGGGGAGAGAGAGAGAGAGAGAGACAGAGATTTATGGAGGAACCAAGAGCAAGGGGAGAACCCGAGTCTACACTTATCTCTTATCTTCTCCCGTCAGCACCTCCACCCACCCATCGACCCGTCCCATGTACCCTCCCGGCGTTCCTCGCAGTGCCTAACTCAGTGGCGGGAAACAGCTCCTTTACTAATTCATGCCAGGCAGATGTTTGAACCGGCGGAGGATGAACAGTCTCTACAAAACAACAGAAGAACTCTTCTGTGCATCTCCACAGGGGGACGAGAGCGAGGGAGGGGAGGGGAGGGGAGGGGAGGGGAGGGGAGGGGAGGGAGGGAGGTAGGGAGAGGGAGGGGGCGTGCTGAATCACCACAGGTGATGCAATAGGTCAGCGTTAGAAATGAATAGAGAGGTATGTGTGTATTTATAGTCTAGTAAACCATTTGCTGACGTTTAATGTTGCCTCTACAATCGGCGGCCCTGTAACAGTAGGTAAGAAACAACGTTTCGTACATGTTTATTTACGACCAATGGCTGGAGAGCCAAGGGACCTTCAGACTCGGTCCAGAGAAGAGGGGGGAAAGATGTCAAACTGAAGGGATGAACGTTGCACACCTTCCAAAATTCCCAGGCTATATAAATCAAGTGGATACTTCATTAGCATATCCTGTGAGTGATGAAGTGAGCTGTAAACTAATATTGTGTAAGTGGTGTGTTGCGTGTTGCAGAATTACCCTCCACACACACACACACACACACACACACACACACACACACACACACACACACACACACACACACACACACACACACACACACACACGCGGTTCTGAATAGTCCACTGATATTCCAGCTGGAGGATGGGTGTCAGTGGGTTGCCAGTTCGCTGACACAACCAAAAAGAACAAAATGGCTGACAAAGGGCTTTTAATAAACTAAAAAACATAGCCTGTAAACAAGTCGTGTAGCAGGCTGCTGCCAACCGTATTGTGGAGTGTCCAACTGCTCAGCAACGCTGTGTAATTTATGCACTGCGTTAAAAAACAGGACCGTTGAAACACCTAAAACATGTGTTTTCTTAATGCTTTTTTTTCTCTCGCCACGCTTGGACGATCCATATCGTGTTGTGTGCTTAACTCTCGGACACATACCTCCCTGAACGGGGAAGAATGTGTTTGGTTTCACCGAAACCTGAGTCAGGGGATGTGCATGTGTGAGCACACAATGCGTGAACCTATCAGCTCCTATATTCATAGGTGAAGTGTCTGCAAACCTCCACTCCGAATTCAATTTTCAGAAGTTTAGCGGGCATTTATGGGGAGAAATGTTGCGTTGGAATATGCGTGTGTGTGTGCCGGGACCTATCAAATGACTTCCTAGGCTCTGTGCTGATGACTCCTGTTGTTTACAAGGGGAGTGCACAAAACCTCAACCTGCAATCAATTAGCTTTTTTTCTGGAACTGCAGGGTAACTTCGAGTCAAACAAAAACATGTTTACCGTGTTCATGGATGTCCCAGATTAGATTGACTCCAGGTTTCTAGTTTTATCATCATACCTCTGCATGTGTTGCAACACTTAGTTTAAGGCGCTGTAGGTGAGATTTAAGCGCTATTGTTTGAGTGCAAATTGTTAGAAATGGCCTAGCCACCTATTGGAGATATCTGTTTCCAGTTGACTGTGCCTGCCTCTGTATGAGCCAATTTAGATTTAGACTGCTCCCGGCGCATTTCTGACCAATCACGGCATCTCTTCCTGGAAAAGGTGTGTGAAATGCAACACTTCTCAATGAAGGAGATACGTAGGGAGGGAGGGAGGGAGGGAGGGAGGGAGGGAGGGAGGGAGGGAGATGCGCTCTCTCTTTACAGCTCTCAAATCTTACCTACAGCACCTTTAAGGACACGGGCCAATTTAAGGAGCATCACACGAATCAAGAAGCATTCTACAACATTATTTAACATACGTCAAAACCGTCAAGCCAGAAACTTACACAGCGCTTCTTCAGGGGCGTAGTTAGGTCTCAAAATCAACACATCAGAGGGCCACTAGACTCTCTTCCATAACAGGCAGACATGACTCCTGGCAGGTCTAGACATTGAAGACCTTCGACCATCAAACGACACAGGCATGACCACCCATGTTACTGAGGATACAGAAAAGCGATTGAGTGACTCACCCCTCCACCAGAGTGCGATTGGCCAGGCGGATGCAGTGCTCCCACAGGACGTTGGAGACGGCCAGGGGGATGCGCACCTGTCTGGACACCTCGCCCAGCTGCCGGTTGAACTGTTCAAACTCCTGGGCAAGGAACCAACATGGAGGGGGGGGGGGGGGGGGAAACAAATACGGAAAAGTGAGTGAGTGTATGTTCATGGATTCATGAAAGTTTTGTTTTCCAAAAAGTATTGTTTTCGAAGAGCATTTGTTAATTTGGATTAACTTGAGCAAAATGCCAAGGTTCACTATCGGTTCGCTCGACTCGAAAAGCGCTTGACACCGGATCGTTAAAAAATAGATTTGCTTTCATTGAGATTTCATTTGATTCTTAGCTTTAGGTCTTAGCCAACATCAAATCCATTATTAACAAAAGCACCTCAGTGCTGTGATGCCTGTTACACAAGATATCCTAGGAGCTCCCTTCAAGACAAGATGGCGTCCACCACTACTGCAGCCCAGAGGCATCAATCATGCAGGTGTTTTAACATCTGGCTCGTTTCATGTTCAAACCCAAAGTAAAGCAGAACAATTCCAAAGGAAGGAAGCTGGTGGCCAAAATCTGTCTCTATTATATTCTTTCCACCGTTTTCTTGATGATAAAAATATGTGTGGGGAGAGTGGGCGGGGGAGGGGGGGGGGTGGCGGCGACTCAAAAAGGGGCCCTCAAAACAATATCACCCGGCATGATGGATGATAATTCAAGTTCCTGTTATTAACCACGGCATCCGTGTGTGTGTGTGCCTGGCGCTTCCTGTCTCGCTGCAATTATGAATTATGAATCAAATAGTGCAATTATGATATTACACGTACATGTGCACTTTGATGGGGCACGGCAGCAGTGCCTGTCACGGAGAGAGTGAGCGGGAAAGCGAGGCACCCCGCCTGAGGGGGGAAAACCGGCAGCGAGCGATTTTAATACATAACAAACCATTGCGCAGTATGCAATTAAGGCATGCATTGCATACATACCTAGTTTGCTTTTGATCCACAAAAAAAAACAACTAGGCAACCTGGCTAGTCCACAGTTGGGCATCACATGAATAATATCAGTTGGGTATCAGTACCAACATTGTCTCAGTTAAGTGAAGTTGAACTGAATTTAATTACATAAATCAACAATGTCAAGTGAATATCAACTATCCATCATCAGACAGAGACAGTGAGAGACAGAGAGAGAGAGGTTTTCAAGATGAGCCCCGCAGTAGTTGAATATCATGTTACATGTCTCATTTGTGGCAGGTGAGATTCAACTTGGTGTCTGGTGAGATTTTATTATTGCTATCAACTACTGAAAACAGGTGTCAGGTGAAACTAGGTGTCCCCTGACTTTGACTTGCATCGATAATATTTCAAATGACTGTCATAAGTACACGATTGTGACAAGATTATCACCAACATAAAGCCTGACACTTAACAGCATGACATATGTATGACAGTTAACAGTGCCTGTCTATAGTCTTGCATAGCAACAAACTATAATTTGGACTATCAAGTGAAGTCAAGTGAAACATTATCAGTAGTCCATCCATCCATCCATCTTCTGCCGCTTATCCGGGGTCGGGTCGCGTGGGCAGCAGCCTAAGCAGGGAAGCTCAGACTTCCCTTTTCTCTGTAGTAGTTGAGTTTTCACTAAATGTCTATTGATCATCTACAGATCAGCAGAGGGAACCGTCTACTGCACATACATCAATCTATATTTCTGATTATTTGAGAACCACACAATGTTGACATGTCAAATGACAAGGTCGATACTGTACTCAACTGATACTAAATTGATGCTCAACTGATACTCAACTGTGAACTATCCGGGTAAAGTGTTAACAGTCCATCTCATTTCATTCATAAAAATAGTTTTGGATCGAGGCAGCACTTTTTTTTCTTCTTCATTACAGAGTCATTACCATACGCCTGCATTTCCTTGTCACTCTATATGCAAATACGTGCCGATTCCAAATGCTACTGATCAACGTGCATTCATGAATAAAGCATTCCTTTGTGTGCAGTACAATACAATATTCCCGCAATAACTCGTCTTGTCACTCGCTGTTTAAACTGGAATTTGTATGCTATTATGTTCCCCCGGTTGCGCCACGGAGAACACCATTAGCACCTGCTGTACACAGATCTACACCCGCGGGGTTGTAATGTACAGTGGCGCTGCATCGTCGTAGCCCGTCGTCGTAATGCGCAACCGAGCCCATCAGCGGGAACATTAAGATATTTGTACTGTGACAGCTTTAAGCTGAGCTAGCGGAGAGACACACCTCTTCTGGTCACTTTGTTTTACAGTAAATTGCCTGGCGTACCGGCGGCTCAGCGGCGAAGCTGACAAGCCCGAGATGAATAGGGCTAGGTGGATCTGTCGACCAACCCGTACAGGCGGCGTTTCATTTGTGTTTTACTTTTGTTTGTTTTTTGTTTTCATCCGCAGGTTTCTTATCTCCCAACCAGGGTCCAAAATGAACACCTGGCACCCAGCCAGTGGTGGACAGATTCGACCATATTTGGCAGGTTAAACCAATTCAGCTTACATATTAAGACAATAACTTGGTGGATGTTTCCACTCTGGCAGGTAAAAAGACAATCCTAAAAGTTAATTTTGGACCCGGCCCCCCCAACGGATTCAGGACGGCTCAACAGATGTTCCTTTTTTTTTTTTTTTATAACATGCATATTCAAACGAGGGGATTTGAGGATTTCTCGTTTGTGCTTTGTGCTCACAAACAAATAAAAGCCCACAGGTGACTCAACAGTCAGAGTGCCACTCTCCGCATCTCTGAGAGGGCTAACCTGTGGTGGTGGTGGTGCTGCTGCTACTAGGCCCCCTCCTTCGCTACACCGATGCAAAAAACATGAAGGAATAAGTGGGCAGCATGAATAAAAATACTGGTTTTTGGGGAACCGAAGCCATGAGTTTTTTTTCCCCAAACAGGGCTCCTGGGGATGTGGAGGCTGCTGCAATGTTGGGAGGAAGCTCTGGATTTGGGGCCCATGGTGCGTGAATTATTCACCGATTGGCAAATAATTCATAACCGGCACAGCCTGATATATATGAACAAACTTGCAGGCATCCTGCTACTTATTCTGCTGGTGGGGTCGAATCAGAACATTTTGTCACGGAAGGAATCCGTTTTCTGGTCATTTTTACACTTACAATCTACATACAAACAGATATACAACGATTTTCTACAGCCTGTATTTTGTTACAGGGTGAGCTCACAGCTGCAGAGTACACCATGTACACCGTGTTACCACCGGTTCAGCAAACAAAGTCAAGCCGTTTTGCAGTGTCTCGCTCGCAACACGCCTCGTTTACCTTCAGCAGGGTGTCCACGTAGAGGTTGTGCTGTGACATTATCTCCTTGATGTCCCACTTGACGCCCGACATCATGAGAAGCATCTGCTCATAGTCGATAGCCTTCGCCGCGACAATCCAATATATGGGCTTCCGCAACTCGCTGGCCGTGGACACCGTCTGAGGAGGAAAACACGAGGGGGAGGCGTCATGAGCGGCGCGCTGTCTGTGTTCATCATACGCAGTGGAAACAGATAAAGGTTTAAAGATAAATGAAAACGTTCTTATGACAAGGCAAT